>JAQGAK010000180.1:0-124661 GCA_034696945.1 Lipothrix lubbocki
AGAAAATTCGTGTGGGTAAACATTGTAGGAGGATCATAGAATCAAGCGGAGGAGCTGAGATTGTGTTTCGTACGGATACTACTCATGTAGGGTAAATATTATTTTTTGCATATATAGCAAGTGTATAAATCATGTATGGGTAGTGTGTATACCATGTATAGGTGGTGTGTATACCATGTATAGGTAGTGTGTATACCATGTACAGGTAGTTTGTATACCATGTACAGGTAGTTTGTATACCATGTACAGGTAGTGTATGAACCATATACAGGTGGTGTATATAAACCATGTACAGGTAGTGTATAAACCATGTACAGGTAGTGTGTATACTACAGATAGTATATACATCATATATAGGTAGGGTATAACCCATGTAATAGGTAGTGTACACACGAAAAAAGAAGTATAGAGAGTAGCAAAAGAGATGAGTGTATGTATGTGTGTTTGTTTCCAGACGCAAGATACATTTGAACGTCTCATGGGAGTAAGAGTATATAGGAGAGCAAAAGTAAGGATCTGGCGACAACAGTAGCAGAGTAGCAACAACAATGACAACAAAAGACTTTTAACTGGTCACATAATAACAGCTACGTAATGTAATTTATGTATAATTATAATTATATATTATTGGTTTTTTGGGAAGGATTTAGCTGTGGTAGTCGGCCCGTGAGTAGTATAACTTGGAGTTGGTCTTACTAATTAGACAGTAGTTAGGAATTTGTAGTTGACATTAGTGGTGATGAAGACAGGAGTAAAACTTCTACGTTGTAGTATATAATTGTAATATAAGGAGGCGAGGCTGGAACTGACGAATATGCCGACGACAAATACGGAGACGATGACGACAGGACAAAAGAATAGAAGGAGAATTGTCCATCACAAGAGTTCATACTGTCGTAAATGCATGCGCTGGATGATATCCCGACAGTCATCGAACACTCTACGGATATTCTCGGTGTCCACAGCACATGTAAAATGGGGATAACAATAATGTTTTCCGTCTCCACTAGCAGTACTTATACGCTATACGATGTTAACGAGGGGGATGACGAGTCGAGCGGAGGAATGAAGAAATAAGAACAAACAAAAAAAATCACATTAATTCATATACGTGCAATTACTTCCAACCATATAGTTTAAGCTTCCTATCAATGACCTGCTAACGCTCACAGGACTGATTTAATTTCAAGAAGCAGAAGAAGAAGAAGGGAACTTACAAGAAATTCATCCCTGATGAAGTATTTGGCGCGGACGAATTCAGGATCATCAGTGGGTTCGGCAGTGGCATCGACAGGGGTCTGGTAACGTGCGAAATCAGGAAAATAGTCTTCCAGTTTTGACTTGGCTGCTTTCACCTTCTCTGCGAGTAGGTCTTGCTTATTAAGGAAGAGAATGACAGAAATTGTTCGCAACCACCTACACCATTCACAAAGAGAGTCTTATTACCTTCAGCAACATTAACTCGAATAACTAACCCCACTGCAATATTTTCAATATGAGATCTTCATTTAAATGACTAAACGGAAGTCTCCTCTTAGCTTCATCGTCCACCGCCTTGCACATTCTCCAATGTACATACAAGGAGGCTCTCCAATTCGGCTATATAGCAATTCTTCTATACTTATATAAGTAGAGGAATAGTCAAATCTACTGGAGTATGAATCAAGGAATGTTGTTATGAAAGGAGGTCATCGAGGAATTCTTGTCGTTAATATTACATGGGGAAGCTATGTAAATAGTAATGATGGGACTACTGCGGAGCAATAATGGAGTAGCACACTAGTGCTAATACACTAAAGAAAACATACCTATTGTTCCAAATGCTTTTGAATAATTCGAGGGACTCTTTGAGCCGATTTTGGGAAGCATCTTCTCTGAGGACCATGTTGTAGCTGCTACATGCCGTAACAAAGATGATGGCAGTCACGTCATTAAAACATTGTATCCATTTTCTTCGCTCGTCTCGCTGTCCTCCAACGTCGAACATACTAATTACACAATTCAAAACGGTACCATTTAATTTTCTCGCTCACTATGTCTCTCCCCTATTTCCCCCCACTTTTCTATCACACAACCGTTTTCCTTATCTTTGTCTCTTCTCCAAACTTTCCTCAGCTTCTCCATCGCTTTTCAAACAAACTTTGTTTCCTCCTGTAAACTGTCTATCTACACTTATTTACCTCTTGTCTACACATACTTCCCCTCTTGTCTACACATATTTCCCCTCTTGTCTATACATATTTCCCCTCTTGTTTACACATATTAACAACTATACAATCTATTATTATGATTCATCTACTCCTACTCCTCATGGAAAAACTTGATTAATAGAGCCCTCAGAACTACGAATGTTTTACCACAAACGGACATAATTCCTATCCCTGTACGTATGCACGCTCCGGCATTATTCAACTTTTCAAACTGAATCTTTAGGTGAAAGGTGAACAACTTCCTCCTACACCAGCCCACCAGTGTTCCTCCAATCACTACTTTTTCATTACTGATTCATAATAAGGCGTACAATTCCTCTTCTCACTACTCCCTACAATACTTTTCAACATTATTGTGTTGCAAATTTTGATTATCATTTATCACCTAGAAGATTGATAGAAGCAATACATATTTTCATTACAAATATGTAGTATATCTGTAGTTAATTATGTTTAATTATTTCAATCTAATGCAACAGCCCTAGTGTAAAATTATCCTTAAAATCGACGCAACTTCTGAAACTAAATTAATCATTACAAAAAATAAGGTGTTCATTTTAAGAAGGTTAATAATAAGTAATAGTTACCAAATAGTCCAGAAAAATATAGAAAAAAACAATTAAAAACAAGTATGAATATTATAACTTGTATTGGAAATGGACTACAGTGAAGTTCAGAATAGGAAATGCAGGAAGACTGCAACTGTAAAAACCTTGATTGTTAAAAAAAGAAACCCGTGCGGAGTATTTTTAGTTTCGGCTCCTATAGTTCTATTATAAAATGTAAAAATACTCTACACTCATTCAATTTATATTTAGATGTAGAGTAAAAATGAATTTTTATTAAAAGATACTTTCTTCAAAAAGATTTTTTTGCATCTGGAAATAAATAAGATGAAAGGATTCGAAGCATGGAAACTAATCCACGCGACAGAAGGTCGATGCCATCAAGAATGACTACCTTCCACTATCTCGGGCCGTACTATAATGCTAATATAATTATTACTGTATATGTTACGAGGAGGAACATCAGAGAGTTTAAGTATTAGAGATGACAACGCGAGGAACACATATACATACTATGGAGGCTTATAGCAATAAAAGATAAAAATAATATGAAAAGAGAGATGAAAGACATCAAAAGCAATATCGAAGACTTACTGAAAATTAACTTTGTCGACTTGAAAGCGTGTCTCGAAAATACCTGACGTTAAAACACGACACCTTAATATATCCTATGGAAAAAATATAAAACACATACAATTAGTCATAAGCATCATCAAAACGGATCTCATTGAGAACCATTTCATATCAATTTCATGCCCTTCAGTACAATGATTGTCAATGAGTCTCATATAACGGCTCGAAGAAAGGAAAAGTGAACGAACCTGCTCTGTAGGCGTATAGTTTGGCTGCTTTATACTGCTAACCTTATCTAAAAAACTGCAAGAAAAAAAATATATTGAATTAGTTTTTTCATTATTTGGAGAATACTACACTCACAATTGAGGTTTCATTATCATAACTATCTTGATACGAATCTTCGTATCAAAAGTATAAGTATGCCATTTTTCATGTAAAAATAAACATACATATACTCAAGGGTACATAATTATACTCAAAAGTAGGTATAAATATACTCAAAAGTATATATAAATATACTCAAAAGTATATATAAATATACTCAAAAGTATATATAAATATACTAAAGTGTATATAAATATACTCAAGCATACATAATTATACTCAAGTATACATATACTGGCACTGTCAGCATTCCTGTAAACCATAAGGACGAATCGGAACAGGTGTACATGTAATTCCTGAACATGGGATTTTACGACCAAGCATAATATGTTGCTTGTACAGTTGACCAAAATAACTTTGTTTATACACAAGAACAAGTCAGAGTGTGTGCAGAGCAAGCAAATCCCACTTTGTTGTATACGAATGGGCTGGGTCACTTGTCTCTATTTCTCTCACGCGTTCCCCTAATTATAGAGCACTGGTGTGCATGGAAATGGCTATTTAAAATTATTTTGCATAAAAACACTTCACCGCTGTGGTTGAAGATACCGCAAGTACATGGATGACATTTGCTCATACAGAGGTTGATAGATGCATGTCATCCGTACGCAAATACACACATCACTATACATGTCATCAGTACAGATACACATATAACCATACACGTCATCAGTACAAATACACCTATCATCAGTTAAGATGACACCCTCTCAAATCGAATCATTGTCAACCGCATTAGAGAGACTGTGGAATGTGAAAACATATGGAATTACAGTGTATACTTACAACTTCCACCCACACTCATCAGCGAGACGCTGATCAGGACTGTGGAGGCTTTCCCGACTAAATACATATAACACCATGAATATTCCAGTGACAAAAGCAACACTAAATTCTCCCCATCCTCATTTTATTTGAAATGCAAATAAATGCAAATCTTTATTTAAGTCTCCAGTCCAACATTAGCCGAAAGAAGAGCGTGTGTCCATTTAGTTCATTTTCACCAAGCATTACGTATACTATTCTATCTTTGATGATTTCACACACACGGAATCAAACCAGATATATGCTATAGAGCTTCTACTCCATGGATTTTAACTCTGTTAAAGGCGTTTATACTGGATGCTCTAACTTTGCAATAATTTCTTTAAATATTTAAAACAATACTTCTTGGAATGTAGAGAACTACTTATTAGATTACCTATTTTTTTCAAAATAGAAATAATTTTTTCCCATTTTATAAAAAAAAGATGATTATGACGAATCCCTTTGAAGATATTCAAGCTTATTTTGTCATCATCTCAAAGCAAGAAGTAGTACGGACAATTTCCAAAAATATAAGAATCGAAAGATCTTATTATAATAAGAGCTGACAATAACATTAACTCCGTCAAATAAAAATCCTCATGATGCGAACCTAATTAGCGAAAGTAAGTTAATGACGCACATTTGTGGAACACTTATGAAAGTTCTTTACTCCATGAAGCCTTCTGATTATTAGTACTTCTGGTATAATTGCTAATAATTCCACCAGGATTAATACCTGTTAAATATAGTGTGCCTCCAATGGGAGAAATGGCTTTTTCTCATATTAAAACAGGTATAAATGGGATACTGAAATGGGAGAGAGTATGTTTTAGAGAATTTTAAGCGCGTAATGGGTAACTAACTTAAAATATAAAAATTTCAGTGCTCATTAACATTGCTATCGAGGAGCCACTCAAATTCCGGTATAATTGCGAACGGACATAAAATTCCACATGTGTCCGGTAATGAAAACCATACAGTATTAAAAATAAATTACCATTTCGATTAATAAGCAAAAGTCTAACAAAATTTACTGCAAACCAAATACACAAAATTAACATGGGTTAATACTACGACAATAAATTAATAAACTACCGCCATCTCAATAAGAAAAAACTATTGTCAGTTTAATGCGAAAAATTTCGCAAGGACTGATAAGGAAAAATAGCAAGAATTGATATAAACAAATTGCGTAGATTGATAAAAAAAACTATAGATTGACATGAAAAAATGGTAAAATCGATGTAATGAATGATGAGGATTGGTATAAAAAACAGTAGGACTGATATAAAAAATTGCAAGGATTGATATAAAATATAGGGAGGATTGGTACAAAATATAGGGAAGATTGATACAAAATACAGGGAAGATGGATACAAAATATATAGGGAGGATTGGTATGAAAAATTGTGGGGATTGACATCAAAATAGTGAGAACAGAATATGAGAAAAAAATACGCAGGATTAAGTAAGCCAAAAAATAGTTGCGAAAAGTTTACCTAATGTGACTTTCATTATTAGGAGATAAGCTTGAATAATACCCGTCATTGAAAATTTGAAAGCAGAATTCCGAGTTGTACGACAGAATAGTGTGCAAGTGAAAAGAATCCAGAGAGAGAGAGAGAGAGAGAGAGAAAGAAAAAAAAGCTTAACAAAAAGGAGAATGTATAAGTATCTACATAGTATAAATAGTAGATGGGAAGGCTTGTGAGGTAGGCAAACAATAAGGGAAGCTTGAGAGAGATAGTCGTGATGCAGGGAAATGGTACATGAAGTATACTGTACATGCGGGAAGTAGGCAGGCTGGAGAAGGGGAAAGATATACTTATAGATATACAGAGAGAGAGAGAGAGAGAGTAGCTAAGGTAATTTGGTAAAGTGGGGCACAATGAATGCGAATACTATATTTAGAAACAGATAATGTCAAAATACCGTAGGCGAATAAAAGTACAAGTTAAAAACTAAATATGGACTGGAATGTTGCAATAGTAAAATCAATAAGCTGCTCCAGTACATACACCACGTTCTACACTACTATACAATACGCACACCTTGTGCACCTAACAAGCACTTTCCCTCCCTTTTCCCTCACATTACATATACATACATCAAGTGGTACTGAACCTCACATCTAAACTTGAAAAGGTATGATGCTGTAATACAGCCCGACAGCTGTAACATACAAAACCGGCAACATCAAAGAACGGAAAGAGCGACAGATAGAAGCACTGTAATTGTTTTCGTTCCTATCTCCTGTAGTATACTTTTCATCCTGATGCTAACACCGCAACCAGTGTGAAATGTCCGTTTATTTGATTTTCAACAGATATAATAATATTGTTCTCTAATTCTTTCTCATCCGATACCTTCAACCCTTTAATCACATCACAACTCTTTTAATTAGCATTGCATAATAGAGCAAATCAATCTCATCCTTCGAATAAGAGGTTAAGATTACAAGCGTTTGGTCATTGATCACCACACCGACAATATATTAAAATACGGACAGAAAATAAAATACCACCAACAAAATAAAACAAGGATAACAAAATAAAATACGGAGAGCAAAATAAAACAAGGATAACAAAATAAAATACGGAGAGCAAAATAAAAAAAAGCAAATAGTAAAAAAAAAACTGGAGCAACATTACAATTTCTATGTGGAAACCTTTGTAATAAACATTTGGGCTCGTTGTGAAAGGGATATTTGGCCCCCGCCAACTTCCTTGTTCCATGTAGAACAACGTGCAAAAGCACTATCGAATTCACAAATGATATTGATTTCCAGAATAAACATATGGAAGTATCTATGTATCTAGCTTCTATATGCCGAAATCTGTATGAAGATTGCCTTTTCCATTCCCTATTTGAACGTGATTGCGAAGTTGCCTGCGGCAGGGCAACACAAAAATTATATGTACAATACTTTTTCTCTACGCTTACGCTCACACACGCTCTCATGTGTTTATCACGCATTTAGACGCTATAGCCCTTGATCTACGAAGTCAAAGGGAAATCAGTATGACTGGATCAGTAAAAGCAAAATGAGCATTACTGGATCAGTAAAGGAAAATGAGCACTACTGGATCAGTAAAAGGAAAATGAGCATTACTGTATCACTAAAGGAAAATGAGGATTACTGGGAGTACATATGTGGAACGGTAACTGATAACCGGTATGATTTTGGCATTCCTGTATAATTTTTGGTGTGCGGGTGAAAGGAGACAACATTGCCTTCCGTAATCCATTTCATCCATAAGTCCATCCTTTTGCAAACTACTACACAACATGTTGTTTCTTTAATTAGTCAACCCCAGCCTTTCATCAAGAGTTTTGTCAGAAGGACTTTATCAAACCTTTCACTCACCGTCCCTAAGCCTTTCATCGTCATCGTCAACATTTTCAAACGCTCAATTCAAACAAAACTAATTCAGCCTCAAATTAAACTCGCGAAAAACTCGTAAATCAAAGGAGCTTGCAGGAATTAAAATGGTTCATCAAAGAAACTAACACAATTAGCCGAGTTCACGTATCAAAATTAAGTAAAAATTATGCATGTAAGTAATACATACGCCTTCACTAAAAGGTAATGCTGGAGCTACGCGCTCCTACTTCCCGTCCTTTAATTAATTCATAGTGTTCCACATGGGAGCCAACCCGAAAAAATGTCGTTCTTTATCAGAACGAGGAAATAAATGTCATGCTGGACCAGAATCAGCAAGGAAAACGTTGCATTTCCCCAAAACCAGGAGCCAGCAGGTAAATATAATTCCCCAGAACCAGCGAGTAATAAAGCATCCAATAGTCGACCATAAATACACGTGTAAATACAAATACATGTAGTGTTCTAGGAAAACTTCACATGCAATCCCCAGCTTATTGAATGGTCTATGGGAGTGAAAATGGGGGAAATGATTATCACGGAATTACAAAAGAAGGCTGGGATCGACAAGGACAGGAACGAAAATTCTCAAGGTCGTCTAGCCCCAATCTCCAGCAAATGTCGGCAGTAGTGGGTAGGGGATTTATCCGGAGCCTCAGCCGAGAGAAGGAAATCTTGAACATGTACGACCCAAATAAGGAGTTTCGGTATACAGGGGGAAAGGAATACATTTAATAAGATTATTAAAGTACAATAATTACCAGGGTAATCCTCTTTCCTAGTGAAAATAACTGTGTCATAATGCTAAAGTTTGCAGTCATGAGAGTGCTGGGGAAGTAATAAGGCCAGGGGTTTCCATAGCGATCAGCGTACCAGATGAGTCATGTAATACTCTATACCAGCACTCCCTTACTCTTTTCTAATAGATATCTACATGTAAGCTATATTCACCGCGAAGACTACGAGGGCTCAAGAGTGATTTCCACTTAGATCCATACTTGTCTACGCTTATGCATCATGGGGAATACAAGAAGATTTGGATGCATAGACAAGATTTACATTGAACATGTACCTATACATGTACTTATACATACATATTACACAGGATTTATATACGTGCTAAGGATTTATGTATGAGACTACTAGGATTTATATATACCCGAATAGGATTTAGACATGTACATATACAAAGGGCGAGTAGGATTTACACATGTACGGGACTAGGATTTATACCCACGGTCAGGATTTATATCCCGAGCGAAGAGAAAGAGAGGTGGAACAAATCGTTGCAACTTTCTTTCACCTTCTTTAGACTCCTCCAGTACAGAGACCATAGCTATGATAGTGCATAGCACATGTCCCGTTAGTATTTGCTTCTGGAATGAAGTATGTTTTAAGAACAAACCTTGTTTTTGGGAGAAGAAGCATGGCTTAGCTGAGTATGTTCGGTCTGTAAGAATGTGAGGATGCGTGTGCAGTGCAGAAGGAAGAACATGCTATGAGATGGGGAAAGGCGTCTTGGAAATCAAGTTGACGGCTGTATAGCCCTGTAGGATTGGCATTCTGAAGGGAGTAGGAAGAAGGCCAAGTCTTCGCTCTGTATATAAACAGGGCTGTCAGACCATCTTAGCGTATATAAAAAGCCACAACAAAGTAACGAAGAAACTGACTTATCTTCTTGTGTAGTAGCTCTAACTTCACCTATGTTTACATACAGAAGGTGTGGGTATGTACTTGTGAGTATGTTAAGCTACTATGTGTACGTGAAGCTACCATGTGGGTATGTTAAGCTACTACTTGTGTATGTGAAGCTACTACATGTGTATGTGAAGCTGCTATGCGTGTACGTGAAGCTACTATGTGGGTATGCTAAGCTACTATGTGTGGATGTTAAGCTACTATAGGTGTATGTTAAGCTACTATATGTGTGTGTTAAGCTACTATATATGCATGCTAAGCTACTATGTGTGGATGTGAAGCTACTATGTATGTATGTAAAGCTACTATGTGTGGATGTGAAGAAGGTTCGTGCATTAGAGACGGCTTCGGTATGTACAGAAGGCTCGTAGCACCGAAGACATTAGTATGTCGAGAAGATTCGTGTATTAGTGAAGAGCTTGGATATTCGAAGAAGGTTCGTGGATGTAGCGAAGGCTGCTGATGTATGTAGAGAAGTTGTGTGTATAAAAGGCGCGTACCGGACCGCTTTGTGAGATATAAGTACAAAGTCTGGCCATGAAGTACAAGCGACCCCACTGGAGCTCACCGAAGAGAAGATAGTTTCATCTCATTCTACGTATAAACGTGTACAGTGTCGTTTTCCGTTCCACCGTGGCCTCCTTCTCGCTCTCACTACTCTCTCCGCTCCCTTTTCTCCCTCTCGCAGACCTACTAAACCCTATATATGCAGGGTGGGAGGAATTCCTCCGGACTGTCTGGAATCACCCACAATCCTTCCCATTATGTAACACCATCGCTATTACATTACGCACTGCTTTCATTGCGAGATTCAAAAGAAATTTCACTGTTTGTACTCATTTCTACCTAATTACATTAACATGATTTCCCCTTCGCTGCTCTCTAGTAGCTAAACAAATGCTTGCTTTTAGATTATGCGGATTTTTACAATTATTCCCAATTAAGTAATTACAAAATAAATATACTCAGATATTTATTCTAAATTAAAATTCAACATTAGGAATCCATTTAACTTCAACCATTCAGCTCGAATTAAGTGAAAAAGTAACGGGATTTTGGGTACCGCAAAGATGCAACCGGGTTCGAAAATCAGTATTCAGAGGGGTTTGACATGCGTTTTTAGGTATTCAGCGGATTTATTAAATCTGGCATGAATCTTGTAAGTACAGTAAGGAGGCTCGGGAAGAAGATCCTCTGAAGCACCCCGTAGTTGAAAGAGATTTTCTGGTGACCACGTTATATATCAAAGCAATGCAGGCTTTCCTGTTCTATGCTCGAAAGAAGTCTTGTAAATGCATGCCACACTTGTAGAAAAGGGAGATGAAAAAAACTGACGTCGGATAATAAAGATACAGGAATAGTGCAATAAGTCCAGTGCCCTACACACACATTTCCTACATGTTTACAATACAATACTCGGAACTATGCACAGGGTTTCTGTCCGCGTAGGACCCATTGTGAAAGGAGATGAATCAGGTGAAAGGATGCAGATGATCCTCTTGAACTCATCCCTTTTGAAGCATTCCGAACTTGAAGAAATCCTTTTGGTTCAGACGCGTAGCCTTGCAAGCCATATGCAAGGAATGTACATACATGTGTAACCTTAGGAGATGAATAAATATGAGTTTTGACAGTCTCATGTACATAAAAGATCCTCGGGATAGCTATAGCGAAGCATATAAGCCGTGCAAATAATAACTGTTTTTGTATGAAATACTAGTAGATGCAAGGAATAAGCATTTGGGTTGTGCCGAAGGGCAGAATGTATCTGGAAGGTGTTTGATTTTCCTGTCATGCCTTCCACCACACAAAGAGCACGTTTCCAGTTAATCACTCCCCACTTTCCTCTGTGTACCACTTCTAACCCCAAAATGACAACGAAGACTTCTGACCTTGAAAACCCTCACCTTCTTCTCCACGATAATTAATCAGCTCTATTGACATATGATATTTCCTACCTCCAACCTTTCTCCATGTTAAATTGTCTCTATCTTAAAATCTTAATGTAAATAGAGCTGTAAGATGCTTTCCTTCTTTTCCACCACAGCCCTCACTACACTATACTTGTAACCTTACTCTTTATTTTCATAAAGATCATATGAAGTAGGTACATATGATGATGTGCATAAATAATCTCCATCCTAACAAAAACATCTTGTCAAATTCGTATAACACATCAAACTTTTAATCTCGTCTCCGTCAATGCAAACTTATGTATAAGAGCTTAACACAAAAGGTTCTTTGAGAAGTAAAAACAACTTTAAAGAAACAATTTCCACTCAGCGAGTCTATTTCCAAGCAACTACCATCTCCATAAGCTGTGTGGAACATCTGACGAGTAACGTAATTACAATGACATTTAGCTTCACGGAGAACAACTTATAGCATATGTAATAGTATATATAATTATATATTACTGTTCGCAGATGATTGTCTTGTGGGACATCAATAGACTCTTATAATACTTAACTTTGTTATTATTAAACTTGTTATTATATCCTGAAAGATATGCACATACAGGAAATGCCCATATACGACAATGCTTATGTAAGTATGTACACGACAGTAACGTATAAAAATAATCAACTTGTTACACACTAATCATTAGCACGGCATTCTGTACATTTCCACAGTTACAATCTCTCCATTAATGATGTACACAATATGCTATTAATACCATGGAACACATCAAGTTCGTAATTATTTGTCCTTCCACACAGCATAGAGCAATTGTCTTTCTACAGAGCAAGGCATTTGTTTTTCTATACAGAGCCAAGCACTTGTGTTTCTATGCAGACCAAAGGCACTTGTGGTTCTATACAGACCAAAAGCATTTGTGTTTCCACAGAGCACAGCAAAAGTCATTGCCCTATATGAGAAGAGCGGAGTAATTAACTGGTCGTTTGTCATTAACTATATGGAATACTTTAACGCAAGCTGATTGGAATTTAAATGCCGTGCCTTGACAAAACCATCGTATGAGTTGATGTCAATTTTTAGTACATAATTAAATTCGAGTTAGTTCACATTACATAAATTTATGTAATAATAATTACAGTTTGACTAATAAGAGATATACGCATTGTATAATCCTATACCATTGTATAATAATTACTAAAGGCTCGTAGATCCTGCAATCATAACAATACTAAACATAGCCAGCCACAAGTATTTTGCACTTCATTTTCTAATTTCAAATCTCTAATATTTCTATTCGTCTTCCGTATGATTCAGATGCTGATCAATATTCTTACAATTGTTGCATCAGTTGAGTAATATCGTAGGAATGCGAGAGTGCAAAGCTGCGTATTCAAGCTTTAAAGCTCCATTTGGACGGAGTACTTGAAAATGCAGTGGAACTTAGGAGGCCGCATTGTAGCAATTAGGAAAGTTGAGATTAAATTGGAAAGTGGAGAACGGCGAATGGACGGGGCAAGGTGATGGGCCAGAATGGGAATCAAGAAGTAGTTTATACTCTTGGAAGTAAACAAGAAGAAGACTCGTGGCACAATAGAACCAACAATTTTCTATCTTTCACAGATAGATAGAGAGAGAGAAAGAGAGAGAGGACGAGGGAGAAAGCGAGAAAATGAGTGAGAGAGAGAGAGCATGCCTGCATAATTAAGTTAAGTTCCGGAACCACAGTCGGTATAAAATGCATAGTCACCTACACCAATTCTGGTATAAAATACTCCACTCTCCTCTCATTTCACTTTATTCTCCATCTCATGACAATTATATGCTTTTACACCCCAACCATTTCGATTACGATTACAATGTGAACACAACTTGTGTATTATACATAGACGGGACGACATGCCTTTATTAGCATACATTATTATCTCCCTGTTTTATATTTCACGCTCTGTAATTGTCAAAGATAACTTTTAGTAAACAACAATACTTAAAAAGTTACCCAACTTTAATCAAAACTCTCAAGGTTCTCCCTTCCATATTCTCACGAAAATTTCTCTCTCTGTACACACAACTTTTTAAACTCCCGCCTCCTGTTAGGCAAATTGGACGGGAATCCGAGAATTGTTTAAAACTCCTTTCCATATGAACAAGTCCCCGTAAAGACTCTAAACTTTGAACGCAGGAGCGCCAAAGAAAAATTATTTAAACCAACACACACACAAAACAGGAGAAACTGAAACTTCCTCTTGTTTCAGCTTTGTCAAAATCAGATTCTTTGTCTCCTTTCATAATCCTAATTGGAATGAAATCCCGCTTTAAATAACAACCATCCCTTCTTTTTAAAGCAAACCTTCTTCCTAATTGTAACTTGCTAAGGGTATTTTAATTTTACTCTTTAGCCACGGATTTTTAACAAGCACAGGATTCTCATATGAACATAAATGTCTTGTATGAAAAAAATTAATTTCAGACAGCGTTACCGTTGGATTTGAAGTAAAATTAATATTCTTGCTTTTATAAATTCAATATTTTCAAGTAATTAAAGTACCCGAAGGATTAAAATTATCAAGGAATTAAAATACCCGAAGGATTAAAATTATCAAGGAATTAAAACATCAAGAATTTAAAATTATTCCAGACATAAAATATAAAAAAAATTAAAATGATCAAGGACATAAAATAATCAAAACATGAAAATAACCAAGGAATTAAAAAAACAAGGACTAGGAAAATCAATTAATTAAAATAAGAAGGTCGATCATCCAGCAAGGAGGTGAGAAAAATGGCGGAAATACTCAACCTAAGCAGTCATAGTTACGTATAACCTGGAACTTCTAAAAAAAATCACTTTCCCTATCCCACCGCCATGCCTCAGAGTAGCCTCAACGACCGGAATATAAGTTAGTAGGCCAAGCTTACAAAACCCCGACAGCCTTAAGTCGAAGGACATAAAGACGCTCTGGCATATGCTATACAATCAGGAGCGAAGCATTTACATCCATTGAGCAAGTTGAAAAGGAAATAAAAAGAGAATGAATCCCCTTCCTCTATGTAACTGTGAATTGATTCCTAAAATTATTGTTATTCCGGGAATAAATGTCTTTCCCATTGATTATTCCCCCCTTTATTTAATTTTTCAGCCATATATTTCTAACCCGGGATGTGCCCGTCACATCAATAAGCTACCATTTATACGACCCTGGGCCGGACAAGTTCCAATGGGTTACTCTTAACTTCCCTATATGACGAGTTGCCACTCTCAACATTCCCCCTGACAACTTAACATTCTACAGCCACTTACAGTTTTGACACTAACGTTACTAACATTTTCATCATTACATGTACACCATTTCCTTCCTATTCCTACAGGCTTCACGTTCCTAGTATTACATTTATACTATAGGATGTAGTATTACATTTCTACTATAGAACTATAGTATTACATTTCTACTATAGGACTATAGTATTACATTTCTACTATAGAACTATAGTATTACATTTCTACTATAGGACTATAACATTACATTTGCAAACCTTCAGCTCATCTCCTTGGAACTCCAAGCCTGCAAAATATTGGAGAAAATGGTAAAAAATACAGGACATGATTGTTCAAAGACTGGTTCCGCGTGCATTTGAGACTTTTTATCTGGAGACCAGATGCTTTGGCAGAACGCAAGCAATGAATGCCACACTTCTCTGTACTCAATAGCCGCGTTTCAAACCCAACCCAAAAGTTTAACACATAAACCTACAGGTTTCACACCCTTGCACAACACTAACTTCAACCGTAATAGTCAAACATTAATAAACACCCAACTCAACGCAATATAATAGCACAGAATTATTACCCACGGATTTCTGTAGCGACCAACCCCAAACATATAAGTCTTAATATATATGTAAAAGTACCTACAGATACAAATAGTTCCCTCCCATATATCTCACAAGCTCCAACAACACAACACACTTATTTACTTTAACTTCACGATTCAATCACGTGTGCTTTTGAGTTCCGCGTCAGTAGCCACTTCACTTTTACGTATACTTATACATAATTACATTTCGTCCCACTACATTTACGCAATATCAAATGATTTCCAGCATTATTCCTAATTGGGCACATCTCATTTGGTTTAATTTTCCGAGGCTACATATTATTGACAACATCGCTGGAGTTATCAATGGAATTCGTCAAGGGAGTCATGACAATCACAGAATTGCACCTTCAAAAAACCCATTCTTTAATCCTGAGCATTGTCCATTCTATAGAACTTGTCTAAAAATGAACAATTTTCTTCGGAATTCATCGACAAATTGTGAAAATTTGATACTGATTCGTTCATAACATTCAATGTAGTGACACGCAATAACAATTTTTGCCCAATATATGAAAATCAAGGAATTCTTGTAAAAATGTATGAAAATCAAGGAATTCTTGCAAAAATATATGAAAATCAAGGAATTCTTGCAAAAAATATTAAAATCAAGGAATTCCTGCAAAAATCAAGAGAATTGTTGAATGAATTTGGTATTGAAATTGTATGAGTATTGACAATGTATTAGAATCTCAACCATATGAATTCTTTGTTGATTACTGACAAGCTTCAGAAATATAATTTTGACTGATGAGCATCGTAGGAGTCGTCATGTAATTGCGTTTTTGCTGCCAAGGTAACACGAAATGGCCCGTGTGAAGTCAATTTATAATAAGAGATTCACTCAAGTGATCTTATATCATTTTCTTCCAAAGAATGAAGCGCCATTCAATAAGTTCAGAGTAAAGTTGAAAGTGGGCTGATTTCGAAAAAAAAAATCAATTCTTAAAAAAATAACTCAATTCTTAAAAAAATAACTCAATTCTTAAAAAAAATAACTCAATTCTTAAAAAAATAACTCAATTCTTAAAAAAATAACTCAATTCTTAAAAAAATAACTCAACTCTTTAGAAAAATACAAGGAATGAAATTACCTGACACAAAAACTGAATTTGCAACTCGGAAAGGAGGGTTGATGGAAGATAGGAACTGGAGTGAGAAGTGCTCAAATATAATTACGGAGTATTGAAATATTTCCGGAAATTGAGAATTGAATTGAACGGATGAGCATATGAAATTAAATTTGGATGGCTGAAGAAATTCAAAAGCTGTCTCTCCATAACAGCAGGCTTTTGTTTACCTTAGCGCATCCCGCTCCCCTCACATCCAATTCCACAACACCAGAGAGCCCTGACTTTGAAAATAGTATAGTATAGTAAATGGATTTAATTTCAGAATGGCAAAAGTCAAGAGATAATCGAAGCGAGTAATGGAATGAATGCATGGTTCATCGTTAGTTCATTGGAGAGGGTCACTCTCCATAGCATGGAAATAACTGCAATAGAGTTTGTATAAGAATAGTGAGGAATAATGAAAATTGATGATGCAGCTCCGTATGGCGTGGGTGGATGCGGATGAAGGTATTCCCTTTGCTCTAAATCTTTTGCTGTCGTCATCTTCACAATTTACAAAGTACATACTCTCCATACTGCACATATGTATATACATACTGCCCCTCTCCTTTCGTCTCTTCTTATAACCAGCAGCATCACATCCTCACATGAGCGTCCAGTACATGAGAACATACGTTACGCAAACTTTATATAATCAGGGATGTCTGGAGCGGTGAAAGCACACAAACTTTCTACTTTCTTTGAAATCAAACATGAATGCAACGGAAGAAAAAGCTTGACATGAGGACACAAGTGAAAGGACAATGTTCACGTACTTCCCATTATAACAATCATATAACCATAATGCCTTCATATAAACTCCTGTACCTACAATACACTCATACACACTAACACTCAAATACTCATGTGCATATCCAAGGAGGAAGTACATATAAGCTCAGGGGACTCGTCACGTAGTTCTGCCTCCAACCGGGTTCACTACCGTAGAAATATGCTTTATTACATACATGCATATATGTATGTACAAATAGTAGACATATATGTCCAACATATTATATATACTGATATACATACTGTATTATATACGGAAAAGGTTCCGAGTTACTGGAGTGCGTGCGAAAAAAAGCGAGTGGCCTTCTGCCGGGAGAACATGAGTAACTATTATGTACTACAAAATGCTCTGGCTGCACAAAAAGGTCTTTAATTTCTCCCTTTCTCCCACTTCAAGTCCTCATCCAGTGCAGTGTAAAAAAGCGAAAAATTTCCAGCCATCTCATCTCAGTCCTGGCTAAACAGGAAAATATGCCCATTACTTCAAGACCAAGGAATCAGTTGAACTGGAGTCAATTAAATTTAACAATGCCCTCATCGTCAGTGCAAGAGTAACACTACGAAGAGAACAGCGTTACGAGCGGGGAGTGAGAAGGGGATTCGGAGAAAATACACACATGGACTCCTTACGAGGTGCGTACAAATTAGAGACGTGGAGCCACAAAGGGGAATATAATAGGAGGGTAGGAATATAATGGACAAGTATTAGAAATATATTAGGACTGTAGGTAGGAATTTATGAGAACATTGAGTATAGGAGCATATACAGATACATATAGAAGCTTGGTAACAGTCGGCAGAATGATATTAGGGAAGGGCAGAAATGTGTGAGGAAAGGAGGTAGAAATGTATGTAGTGGAGGGGAAGAAAAAGCAGGAAAAACCGAAATGGTTTGCGAGTCCAGAAAACCGAACCGAGAGAGAAAGAGATATTTGACAGAGGAAAAGGCAAGAGCGCTGTGTGTACACGCCACAGAAGCGAAGAGTAGTTCTATGAAGTTGGCAAAAAAGTTCCCACACCCTGTTCCACCATTCCCCAACCGTTGAAGGAACAGCCGAACCCCAACTAAAGAGGCCCGACCACCGACGCAAATCCATTTTTAGGGACGTCGTGTCTAAAAATAGACTTGCAATCTAACACACACTTGTGCATACAGACACGATGACTCTGAAAGAGAGAAAGAGTCAGCCCTCCACCGTTCTCCTTCTCTCCGCTTGCTGCCTGCTATTGTATAGAGCACGTTAAGAAAGGACGACGGCGTCTTTGATTGGCCTGCGCTGATCAATATATAGCAACAATCTGCAGAGCAAAGCCAACTAAAGTATAACCTTGTATCCCCCTACAAATTCCCATACATGCATACTTATCTACATACACGTGCCCTTCTTCCTCAACCAAAGGACCGTCCACTCATCACTTCACACTCCGACTTCTTACTTCTCCATTCTATACAACCTACCCAACACTCCAACCCACTCTCTCCACTCTCCTCTGAAGCTCCACAGTCCCGACATGAAATTCCAAAACACGCCTCATGTGTACGTCCTCAAGCTTACCCAAGATTCAATTCAGCTTAGATGGTCATAGTTATACAGATAGGATATAGATACTGTTGATACACCCTGTAACCAACACTGCTTGCTAAATGTCAAAAAATACTCGCGGACTAACTAAGCTACTAACCCTCCAGCGTTTTTATAACGCCATGGTTAAACGACCCCAAGAACCTACATTAGAATAATCATACATGTCGGCAATAAACACACACACACACACACAAACGTGCTAACTTATATGCGAGATATCGGCTTAAAACCCTCGCGTATACAATACAATCTTTACTCGTAACTTACAGTTAGACTTGCAACTATACAGGCACACATGCATACCATTGCACAATAAATATATGAATGCCTTTATACTTATATAGACACGCGTACACAAATCCCTATATGCACACTCGTATACAAATCCCTTTATGCACACTCGTATACAAATCCCTATATAAACACCATTATACAAAAACCTATGTACACATAATACCTACATAATGACTGGTACACACATAATGGTGACAATACATAAGCACCTACCAACCATGTGCGAGTATTAAACAAGCGCTGTCGCTCCAGTAATAAGAAATTTAGGGTCTTGAAGGAAACTTGGAATGCCATAAAAGAAAAAGCTCACTAGCCTATACCAACGGGTAGTTATAACCTTAGACACGGCGTAGCTATACGCCAATAGCGGGTACATCGGCACATGCATCCGGAGTAACTGTACCGCTCCGTACTACCGAAATGTCTTAAAGTGTATGATACACATAAAGTGTGTAGAGTCTTACTCACGCTACTGTGGAGAGTACAGAGGATCTTCAAGGGAATGCCAGTCCATGTGACTATAATTGATATATGTTTATACATCGTTTAGAGCTTGTATACAGATGTGTGTATAATTACATAGTGGCATGTGAAAGTGAAGCGTACGTATAGAGCACACTACTGCGAGTAGAGTGGAGTAGAGTAGAGTAAAGTAAAGTAAAGGCGAAGAGAGGGTGGAAGCGCACTAAATAGAGAAGTTTTCCTTCAACCATAGATTGCTATTAAGGACGAAGTCCTCCGACTTTCCCCGAGCCTCCTCCCTATACTCATACCTAAGTGTGCATGGTGGGAAAGAAACGGAATGAGATGTACGGCCGTGTATAGGAGTACAAGACCAGAAGCAGTCCATGCCCGCATCGTCGCACTCGATCTTGCCCTCGTTTTTAAACATGCCCTACTAATACTCCACACGTTCCTGACATAAGTATAGAAATGGATTTTCCTCTATAACAAATCCACTTCCTATATGCATTTCCCCCCGCTACGTATAACACTCTTTTCTCAAATACTTCAATATGCATTTTAACTTTTATAACGGTGAAATTACAATCTGTCCGTCTTAGCCACCAGCTCTGGCTGTACGCAACAGCAGCCTCCTGTACTTGTACTTCGGCAGCACACACTGCAAACTTCAAGTGAGCTTCTACATTATACTATTATGATTTCTGTACGGAGCAGGTAAACTTTCTTTAGCAACGCTATACCTCGCAATAGCCCCGCTAACTTAACAGTGTGCATACACCTTTGTAGAGAAGAAAGAGTGAGGAAGAGAGAGAGAGAGAGAGACTGCAAAATTATAGTTGGGGGCGGATTGAAGTAAACATAATGTGTTAGTTTGCATATATTCCATGAAATATGATAAGAGTCCATCGGGAGATTCTCACCGGGGTTTCTGGGCTACCTTGGAATACACTATAGAGTGTTTACTGGAGGTAGTCAAGTATATAGAAGAGCGGGGAAGAAATGGAGAGGATGGATGCATGGGAGTGGAAAGAGGAGAGACAGCAGCCGGCGAGAGCAAACTAAAAACTGAGAGCCGTACAAATGAATAACGCCAAACACAACTGAGCTCCAGCTTCCCTATCTATTCCAAATAAATAGACACACACACACACACTTTATCTCACCTTCCTTTCCTTCCATTACACATTCAAGTACAGCCCATAGAAAGGAATCAGAACCGTTTAAATAACGTCAGGCAAGAGAAGGAAAATTCTCTTGAAAACTTTCTCTCCCAACTAATACGGCCACAATCCTCCCGTCATAAATAGTTAGGACGAGGAGAGTGGAAACAAGAGCAAAAACTCAACAACTTGACGGGTTTTCACAGGAATTAGAGTACGAAGAGTGATATTCTGCATCAAAGCTGAAGGTCCGAAGGGGAGCGATGGTATTTCATAGCTTTTGCATATGTAAACAGAAAATATCATCGCGGTCGCTAAGCACTCGCTTTGTATTTATACACGCCGATACATTTATAACGGATTCAACTCATAAACACACACACACACACTTGGAAAAACCATGTCCCCTTATCATCATATCCTAATCGTGACGCTTTTACATAGTTTATTCAGCGTGAAAATGTGAAATGTCAAATGTGAAACAATTTCCTCCGTACAATATTTTACAGGATACGAGTTGCTTCTTCGTTGGATGCGAATACCGTCATCACAATCATATTACCTCTTTACCATTCCTAACTAGATTTTACTCCCAAATTACATTTCCTCTTAAAAATTATATGTAGAGACATAAAAGCTTTCCCTCTCTGGCAATCATTATTATATCAAAAATTGAAGTATGGACATGTCAAAGGCTCTTAGTCGACCAGGACCCAATAAACCTCCCTATTAGCAACTTTTATTGCGCAAAAGGCAAACAAAAGATTAACAAGGTAAAAATATACGGCCTGTCCACAGGTATTTGCACAACTTCCACAGGAGAAAACAGCCTCGAGAGGATCCGACAACAGCTGAATTCGAACAGGGAACATTGTGGTGAGAACTCCATATGCAGAGTCAGTAGTATGTACATAGTACTAGTAGTACAGAGCGACAGTAGAGAGTACAACGAGAGAGCATGAAGAGGATGTGAAAGCTAAAGAGGTTAAAGTAAATTAATTAATACAAGTGCAAAGTGGAACTCCCCCCGTTTATAATTTTTATACCCCTGACTATATCAAATTATCAATTATATATATAAATCTATAAAATGAGTACGAAAAACGAACCTAACAATTTTTGTGTATTCCCTATGTATATTTGATTCCATTATTACCACAAAAATGTCCTTCAAGAATTACTCGCACAACATTCTTATTAACTTTGGATACTAAAATTTCGAGTATAATTTCACAAGAAAACAATAATTGTCAAAATCGACAGTGAGCGGAAACGGAATAAAAAGTAACTTGAGTAATATTTAAGTTATACCTAATGCATTGAATATATATACGGAATATATATATATATATTGAATATATATGCATGCTATATATAAGGGTCACTAGATTCTACAATGCGTTTACTAGATTCATGTACATATATGGGGTTTAAAATAAGAGGCTACTTTTATGGTACTTCATATCACAATCACAAGGTAGTGGACGGACGAGTTTAAACTATTCATCTCGCATATTAAAACCTACTACATACATGTACATAGCTGGACAGGGTAGAAATAGTGGGAAAAATTAACCACAAGGTTCAGCCTTGTTAAACAGGAGCAATTCGTACGTTTTTTGGTGTAATACCAAGCTTGCCCAGCAATTTTGATCGTAATTAAGTACAATTTTAGCCATAAGGTAACCTTGCAGATATGTTTCAACTCCAATTTATTCAACCTGTTCGCATAAACGATACCATGTTGACTATAAAAGTAACGTGTAGTACAGTACAGCCAACTAATATTCATACGTTAACTATACACAATCAATTTGCACGTTTATTGTAGGTTAGCTCTACGCGTGTGGATATTGAGCACATACTCGACTGAATGCTGAACTCAGAAAACGGCATACGACAACAAAGCCAAATCCATTTCGTTTGATCAAGCCAAAATTGCAATATGAATTTGATTTGAGGATCCAATATCATTGTGCGGTTTGTCTTGCAAATTAGAACTTGAAAGGGAATTTAATGAAAACACCTGAAATGAAATTCCAGTGAATCATTAATTTACAGCGGAAATAATCAAATTATAGTGGATGGCGGAAAATACAAGTGGACACAAAAGTAAAATCCAGCAAATGACTATACACAAGATTGCTCCACTATAAGTATATTTATTTTTAAAATACATATGCTCATGCTCAGGTCTCTCAGAGTGAGAAAGTAAGCAAACTCAAGTAGCAATTTAACCTGACAACTTGTGTGTAAAAATGAAATATTAAAATCCATGGGTTTCATTCGTACACAGCGTGCACCGTTATAAGGTGTATACCGCGTATGCTCTATACTATATATAGATTCGCGCTATAACTATAAATTCGGAGCAATGTCAGGCAGGCAGGCAGGGACTCTTCTCTAACCAAAGGACACTTATCGGAAACGGCAACGTAAAGGATGTGCAAAGTAGTAGAAATAGAGGGACGTTGTAGACACAATAAGCCACACAACCACTACCACATAAGTATACAAATAAAGTATAAAGAGATAAATTCAATATGATTGACTACATGCAAACTTTTATGTCTTAATAAAGGTTAAGTAAATATTTTTTTTCACTATTCAGCCAGTAAGGTAAACTTAACATATCAATCATCTTGGACTCCCAAGTGATAACAAGTAGCGTGTAAGTATAGGTATAGTGTTCGGTATAAAAATAATATACGTAACATGACCATGAATACTGAATAGAGATTGGAACTTGCATTCATCCGACTCGTCACAGCATGCACACATAAGGATATTTGATTTCCAAATACAGTGATAATAGATATCCTGCCTCCGCAGAAAACAAGCAAAAGTGGAGTCTGAAAACTTCCCAACAGCTATGGATAGAGTAGGACAAAGTACAGTTGAAATTCGAGTCGAACTTGGAGAAACTATAGCCCAAATTTGAGAATCTATACCGAAAAAATCGAGCAACTATGCATAAAATTGAAGGAATTGAGCTTCAAACGCTCTCTACTCAAAATTCAATCTATAGTACAAGTAGATATGTAAATTGTAGAAAATTGTACAAGTATGAAAAATCCGACAAACATCCGGACTGACACAGATACAGTGTCTCCAACAATCCACCACCTCGTATACATAACTTTCCCTAACAAAAATAGTCCACCAAAGTGCCTTCCACATAATTTCTTTAAGTAAGAGAAAAAGCGAGTATAGCACGAGTACTTTCAGTGGCAGGAAAGTTAGAGGGAAAGAGAAAACTCTGCTGACCGACTCTAGAAATGCAAGTAGTAATACGTATATGTACTACAAAGAAGGAAAGTCTGGAAGGACGGAGGTTTCTTTCTTCTCAGCTGGCTGAATATGGGTTATCGATTCTTGATTCTTCCCAGCAGTAGTAGCGGAGTAGAGCTCTGACAGGGCCAGAACGGGAGCAGAAGTATTAAGACTTTCTAGTCCAACTTCATGCTACACTTTTTCTTTCGAGGGTTGCAAAAAAGAGCTTTAGCTACATAAACCGAGTTACCTACAGAGGCTCCAAGTATGTACAATAAGTTCCTATAAGCAATGCTGGAAGGGTGAGGTTAAGCTTCTGGAGAAATTCTAGCCGAATTTATAGAAAAAAATGGGTTAAATTTATATAGTAAATACTGGAAGGTTAAGTCGAATTTGTGTAGGAACTATACTGACAAGGGGTACATGCCGTTCCCAAAGAGACGGAAAGACAAGACGAGGAGAAAGAGAGAGAGAGAGAGGTTCAAACTCTCTCACTGTGAACGTTTATGAATAAAATATCAACGGTCCCATCAGTTAGAAGACCCAAACACTATATTTACACATTGGTGACATTTTCTTTAGTCTCTCGTCCTTAACTATACACAGCTTGATCTACTGTCGACCGATTTCCACAAATCTTTGATGACAACAAACATACAGGAATTCCATACTCTCTCTCTCTCTCTCCTTCCTTCCATCAGCCTGACCTTACAGACGATATAATATCCTTCATTCCTTCCCTCTACCAACTTATATAGGTATAGTGACACCTTTAATATATGGTACATACCATTCTAGAAACGTAGGACATTAAAGCCTAAATAGTATATATAACATAGTCCGTATTACATTGTTAGTTCAGCCCGAATCCCAGTTTTTTCATCCACTTCCGCCAAATATCACGTTCCCAACGCCAGGCAGAGGGAAGAAGGTTAAGTTAGGGTATCCTCGAACTAAAACCCTGCAGATTTAGCTACAGCTCCTATTTCATCGCTCCATATGCTCCGAGAAATTAAATAATAAAGCTGCAATAATGAAATACCGCTCCATTATTGATAGCTCTTGCACTCGCCTCTTGAACTTTCACATTCTCCCGTCCACTTTTAAATTTAGGAATTCAAGTAGAACTAATATATGTATGTACATACAAGTATATTAGACCAGCCTCAAAACTTGTCTCGCCGGCAAGGACCTCTTGGGTGCCAAGAAGATATAATTAGCTATCATTTCCCCTACTGTATCATAACTTCCATACATCCGATGAGATTAATCTAATAATAAATCAACTAAGTAATCCGATTTGACAAACGAATACAAATAAATACAAGAAGAGCATTAGGAATCTCCTGCGACAAGACGGTCAAGAGGAGGAATTAAGTGGGAAATTGACAAAGTTGGAATGGCCCATCGATAATGAAACTTGTGTTGTGCATCTTGAAGCGGGAAAGTTTTGTGAGACTCAGGAAAATAAAATAAATGCAGTAAATAAAGAATTAATGGTAAATGCTTCTCCACCCACCCACATCTTTGAAGAGGATTGATGAAATTAATATAAGATGAAGTAAAAGTTGAGGGTTTGAGTTGGAAGATGAGGATAAGGAGACTGAAAAAATATGAGAGAGGAAAAAGACACGTGAAGCATATAAGTAAAAGGTTTGCTCAAAGTTAAATTTCCCTATTGACTGCTCCACCATTATACTATAACTAGCAGTGACTTTCCTCGTTCATAACCTCAGCTCGAGGCAAACATACAGGATTTATTTATAAATAAAGGTCCTGAAAATAATCCTTGCCCGCCCTTAAAATAGAATCGAGACGGGAGAAGACTGAGGTAGGCTGACGTCAGTCTCTCCATTAAATAGATATCTAGCCAAGTTACTTGAAACGAACGAGAGTCAACCTCATAAGCTGACACAGACAAACACCCAACTTGAGAAAAACTACTCAGAAACACACACACACATCTTCAAATCATGCACACAAACAAACAAATATACATAACACATATGTATAAGAACACACCTTGTATACTTATAGCATAATATGCTATTTTATTGTACTTATATATCTAGTATAGAATGCTGTAGTATCCTATAGTAAGTATAGTATACAGTATACTATGGTGTAGCATACTATAGTAAGTATAGTATACAGTATAGTATGGTGTAGCATATAGTAAGTATAGTATATAATATAGTATGATGTAGTATACTATAGTAAGTACGGTATATAATATAGTATGTTGTAGTATACTATAAGTAAGTATAGTTTGTAGTATATGCTTGGAGATATACACAGATATAAATTCAGAGTCAGGACATGCTCATGAGTCCCATAACAACACACAATCTCCAGTTATTGATGAGAAAAAGTGTCTCTGTACGAAAAAGTTACGAACCATTCTGATAGTTGTACATAAATCATTCACCAACTCAAGCTCCCGGTGCATACGGCCCGTGTTATGCGTGTCTATAACAGTCCTCATGACTATACTTATACATTGTAATAAAACACACGACTGTACATACAGAGTACATGTACATTGCACAGCATACATGCAGACACTGTACAGGAGCCCACATTATACAGTAAATGAAAGAAAGCACATTACGGTAACAGAGTATACCAGTATACACAGAGTATATACATAACAGTAGTAGTTCTATACATCTATATTACAACATATGCCATTGCACACATTATGCAACTCATATCGGTGTGTGTGTGAAATATGTTTACATTCGGAGTAGACTTTGAAAAAGTCAAGTCCTAGGTAAAACCTTGTTATTACATCGAGTAAAAAAACCTCACAATCAGTAGCGGAGCATAAAGGGAATAAGCAACAAGGCGGTTCGCATTCATTAGAAAATCACAAAACTTTGTAGTATAGACTCAATAAAGAATAGCACAGCTAGAATGTAGTTTGTCAAAATCGTAGTCAATTTGTACACTCATCCAGTCATACATAGGTTCAATTTGTATACCCGACAGTTATAAGCTCAATTTGTAACTCGGCAGATATAACTTCAATTTCCACACTGCTCCTCATACTTATAATCTGATACTCTACAATCACATACATGCTTTGTGTTCCTACATATAAAGACGACTGACTAGTCTTGAAAATGCGTCACACCAATTCCACCATTACCTCCAGCCAAATCATTTCAAAACCAACAACTTTGCATGCACACCGATAGAATGGAAATGACACAACGGCCTAAAACATTACAACTTGGTTCCTATTTGCTATAGCAGGTAGATTTTTTTATTATGTCATCACTATGTAAGGCATATAACATGCTATGCCTTACTAACGATCACAGCCTTCCACAGCGCCAATGCTGAGTGATACCAATAATTAATCATTTCCCTGTCACCAAGTCATTGTAAAATGCGCGTAAACTTATAGAGGAAAATGATCACGTAAACAAAAGCAATTTTAGTTTCCGTGGGACATGGAAGAGGCGCAGGGGGGAAAGCGGTTCCGCACTTGCTCCTCACAGTCACAGGCTCACACACGCAATACGAGTCAGCTGTATCTGTATAAATTTCTGTCGAAAAATCTGTATAAATTTTGAGGCGGAAACAAATTGAGCGCTTAAAATAATCCTTTATCGAATAGGGCAGTAAATTGAAACCGAAAATAGATGGAAATGGAAAGTTGCTTTTGTACCGTCCGCTCCAAGTCTCAAATCGCATCATGTTGAAGACAAACACGGACGATTTATGTTTTGAGTAACGTCATCCTCATACTCTTCGCTTTTACAAGCACTGCAGAAGCTCGAACCACCGTAAAAGCTCCAAAATAAACAAAATGGTGAGTGTGTAACACAGGGAGACATGGAGAAGGAGAGACAGTAGAGCGAGGGAGGAGCAGGGGAAGATTCCAAAAAGGATTTTCTGCTCCACATTCAAATGAAACTAAGTGGTTACTCACAGACAACTTGGTATGGATGTAGCCCAATTCTCCATAGCGACAACCCAACTTATGTCGACCCGTATTTACACTATTTACTCCAAATTACATAAATGTGGCAAAATTTCCAATAGCAACCCTCCACATTCGAATTGGTTCGGAGACGAAAACAGAAACTCAACTCGTACCTGCGAACCTATGTAGTACAGTCTAACCTCAAATCTATCTCATGGTCATTCGACGACAACAGCATGGGAGCATCATGACAGGGATCGAGAGAAAGTAAAAGATTCGACCGCAAGCGGAAGAGCGAGAAGACACCAGGGAACCGGCTGATCCGTGAACAAGCTATAGGGAAACAGTGGTGAGTAATTGAAGATGTTGTGATGTCAATCAGTACAAAAACCTTTTAATGTGTTAGCGTCATCCGCGTGTTTTCTACTTGTGCACAAGTAAAAGAAGCTGACGGTGCACAGTCAAAGAATCGGACGATACATAGTAAAAGAATCTGAAGGTACATAGTACTAAAAGAATCTGACGATACACAGTAAAAGAATCTGACGGTACATAGTACTAAAAGGGTCTGACGATACATAGTAAAAGAATCTGTACATATAGTAAAAGAAGTTGATGGAGGAATAGAGTCCAAGACTCCTTCGGCCCTTTCAAAACGCTTCAGGTGTGTAATTTGCATGCGCATGTTAATTTTATCAGTCGAATGGAAACAAATGGATGGGATATACAGGTTTCCTCCTTTTGCACTCCTCGGTCAGATTTAATCAAATTTCATTGGAAATAATAATACCGTGGCTACTCCAAGCCTTGACTGACTGGCAGTGTGGGTGGTGGACAAACCATTCGGTTCTCTGGATTGAATTTACAAATAGCGACCTTAATTAAATGATGCACTTACTCCAACTCTAAATGACGTACTATCAGTTTAATTAACTAAAGCGCTTAAAATTAAAACCTGATGAAATATCTCATCACACCCTCTAAAATTCCTCTACTTGCACTTATTCAACCTTCACCCATCTTTCTCTTGCTCTTCAAGTAGCTTGCTATAGCTTATCATCACTAGCTTTTTGTAGCTCTGGGCATCATTGTGTATACTTTCGAATCCCTTTCGGTCATTTTTGTATACTTCCACCAACCAGTTGTGGTGAATTTTCTTACCTCAGCTAACAACTTTTGGTAATTTTTAAAAATTAAATTATTTTATCTAAAAAATTTGTAACTTTTGGTAAATTTTTGTACCTCAGCAAACTAATTCCGTTAAATTTGGTACATGCGTGAACATTTTTCAGTAGCGGAATAAACCGCATGCTGTAGCTCTACGACCTGCTGTCTTTAGCGGAATCTTTAACTTTCTTTAACTGCGCAAACATCTTGTAACCAAAGGAGCCACGTCTTTTAGCCGAATTACCGCTTTCCGTAGAGTAATGAACCGCTTGCAGAATCTACGAACCACTGTCTGTAGCTCTGGGAACCACTTTCTGCAACTCCATAAACCGCTTTTTAACCTCTTTCCCGGCCTCTCTTTTGCCTTTAATAGAAAAGCACTTGAGTTTGCACGGAAGCGAAAATCAGTAGAAGGAAGAAAATTCGTTGCAATCTTCTTGAAAGTATCCCAACCAACCCCAACCTCTCCCCTCATAGCACACATATTACGATTCAAATTATTTCCATTATTCCATTTCCCTCATTACTATCAGTAAATCTGCCTGAAGCCTTTCTGCCTCCGCTCCTAACACCACCAACTTGATTTCCCCCCTTGTAATTACTCCAATTAGCTCCATCAGTCTTCCGGATCCTCAGGACGGTCAACATTATTTCAAGTTAATTATTTTAATGTACGGACAAATATAATCAAATTATTTGTAAATTTATTAGCAACCTTTGGAGCCTTAAATGTATTTCCAAACGTTAATAGCATTTAATTGAGTTTTCCAAATCCTGTTTTCAAATCATCACCAAGTGCTCCTCTCAACGCGGAAAATCAATGTAGTAACTGTTCGCCTCGCCTCCGCTACCTTTATACTTCTGATAGGCATATACATATACTGTCAAGGCGTATTAGTATAAGAAGGCCGCCAGGCGAAAAACTACAACTTGAGATAGCCTACTTTTCTTTATCAGAACACATATGGTGGAGGGACTAGGGCTACAGAGTCAAAGCCTACATCTCTCATCCTACTAAAACCATGGATTAAGTAATATTTCATAGGCTTGCCCATTCCATTTTCCCCTCGTCTCGTCAGGCAGGCTGCAAATACATATGAGAGACTAAAAACCACAGAATGCACGGTGAGAGACGAAAAAGTGAAATGTTAGAGAGGTTTCTGGTGTTGTCTCAATTTTTTCCTTGTCGCTCTCCCGATTTCATTTCTAGGACATACTTATGTGAGTGTGTGTGTGTGTGTGCTTCTGAAAAATCCTACAACGTCCACTTAAGAGTGTTTATTTTGATTGCTAAGCGATTTCTCAGGAAATATGTCCAGCAAGATTCCTACTAATAAAACAATAATGGAAGATAACAGGCACTTGAGACATCTTCTCCTCCTTCTATTTCATCACTTAGTATTATCCGGAGTGATTCTTATTACCCACTCATGCTCACGTCCCTTCCCGCTGAAAACCCTTCAAAATTTCCCAGCAACTCATTTTCATGGATTAGCCCTTGAAATGTACGTAGAAAACACAAGGTGGATTTTATTGGGTGGAATAAGGATTTATATTATTGGCTGAATAGATGCACGGACACGTGTGTAACCCAATAAAAGAACCTCTTGTAGGGTTAAAACGTGTGAAAGAATTAAAAAGCAGAGATAAATCAGGTCTTTTCAATATTTTCCTTGAGAGCAACATAACTACATATATGTTGGGAGAGATACGTAGCACAATTTTTATTAACAGGGGAAGATGGATTTTCCAGCCAATCTTCACGAAACTTTACCAGTTCGTCCTACATCTAAGCATCACCATAATACATATACTTGCACATAAATTGGATTTCAGAGGACACCAGAAACTTCAGCTCAAGTTTTTCAAACTCGGGTGGAAACTTTGCTGAAATTGATAGGATTCTAATTCCAGAGTTGATTTTGCACCAACATACTTCTCACAAGGACTTCAATTTTTCTAGGTAAAATAATTTCTTATAATTATAGTAAGATTGTTGGAATAATGAAATACATGATGAAACAGAGATTCCTCACGACGCTGGCTCAACTTGTCACGAACAGTTTCCTATCAAACACAGCCACAACACTGAACGCGAGTTAGGTAATCAAAATGAACCATAGCAACGGCACAGGAGCTGAATTCATCAGGAACGACTCAAAACTTAAACTTTAGTATGAGAACTTCAGTTCAGTAACGCAACATAGCATGAACTTAAATATTACTCAACAGAACTCAACTAAAGTAAATGAACGAACCCTCAGTAAAACATATAAACCTCAGTCGTCGTGTAGACTAGCATAAGGTGGACATGGACATTAGTAAATTGAAGAAACCAAAACTTCAGCAATGCAGTAAAAGCTACGAACGTCGAATAAAGAAGATACACAAATGCTTTTACAGGGATAGCATAACACGATAAGGCTTAACAACAGAAGAACGGATGTTCAAACTTCCATAATAATGCTTAAAAATCATTGAAAACACTGGAATTGAATTATTTCACAGTAGCATAGTCTAACATTGGAAAGGCAAATTCGCGAGATTAAAAAGTAAAATAAAATAAAAGAAACTTGAATAAATTCCAATACGGCCATTCTATAATCTTCATCGTTAGTTCGAAATACTTTCATAACTGCTGGAAATGTCTTGATAATTCAACACAAGTCATAGGTAATGTCATGTGGTAAAATCATGATACCTCGTGGTCTCTGTGTTCAAAAGAAAGCAGATGGAATGGGTTTCTGCAGGAGTTTCCTGTGTAGTCAACCTCAATAGCTGGAGTCTTTAGGTGAAAACGACTGAACATGGGTGTAATATTTTTAGAGTAGGCAATAGTTTCTAGCTTACAGATATATAATCATCTCTTTACTCCTCCGGTATAGTAGCACTCATTCTTTATCTAATTTGTCCCACGGAACGAGCAACAGTATAGCAAACGAGCAAAAAGCGGCTACATGTGCAAAGTGTGAAGACGTACATAATGGTGAGAGAGAAAGAGAGAGAGAGAGAGGTTCTACACACATTGGTATAGTCCAGCCATCGAAATCGATTTTCTCTTTATCTTCAACTAAGGCTCGAACACCGTCTCTCCTACCTCTATGACACTACATCTCCATATCATACTTATAGACACGCCAGATACATTTTATACCTTCTGGATAGGGTACGTGCGGAACATTTGTATGTTACTTGTGAGGAGCTATTCCTTGAGTGTGTACACAAAATAAGGAGGAAAAACTATTATCGACCTTCTTCTCATCATAAGTATAAACTTTTACATTAAGCATAAAAGATTGCAGAGAAATGTCTAATATTTCTCTACTGCCATTCCTCTGCTCTCCTATACTTCCACTTCTTCTTGTCATCCCTTTTTAAGTACATAAGCTTACACATACAGATTCATATAGTAGATAGAATTTCATACCATACATAGTAGTACTTGTTGGATAAGTATATATTTAAGTATATATAATTCCGTAGATGCCAAAGTATACACATAGATTCGCAGATATTTGAATAAGCACAACTTCAATGCTCCTTCAAGACCAAGACAAGGGGATTTACTTGTAGGGTTATACCAGGAGAGGACAGCTGAAGGAAAGGAGTGGTGATACTAGTTTCTGTATCTGTACCTATATATTAGTAATATATGTAACTGCTATGTAATATGTAACCATTTTAGACACATTATATACTACCAGGGTGTACATATACAATTTACTAAATATGGACTATAATCATAAGACTGTTATGACCTGGCGAAGGTATAAAAAGCAATTCGACATAAGAGACATGCATAAGTTGATAGGTTGAGAGTATATCTATAAGTATAAGACAGCTCTATAAGTATCTACTGCAAGCATTACAAGCAGCTGTGTCAAGTAAAATTCAGAGCCTTCTTAAGAAGGCTTGCTTAAGCAAGCATTGCCTAAATCATCAGGTACTTATAAGAGAAATATAAGTATTTAGGAGACTCGTTACAGGAGAACAAACCCAGGAAAAACTTTGTTCGCTGACAAAAAATAAGAAAAAAGAGCAAAAAAGAATTCTCGGTATTCCTTGAGCTACTTCCTCCAAAAGACTTAATTAATATTTATAGGATTACAATATTTACAACTTGAACAGCTTGATTCCCTACATGTATTCCTGACTTGGAGTTTCTCCGGACAGCGTAGACACACAAACACGTCGGATTCTTTTGTGATTTTCTGACTGACCCATTCATCTATCTTATCATCAAAGTTCGCGACTTTCCCAAGTCCGAATAACTCCCTTTACTCCGACCTACATGCTCTCATCCACTCCCAAATACGCCCTACAGTTACCGCACCACCGTGCTAACTCTCTGTAGACCAACTGAGCTACATCCTGTAAACTAGCTTCGCTACATCAACTAACTTCACTATACACCCTGAACTATAGCTTCACTAGACCCTAAACTAGCTTCGCTACCTATCGCTAACTACCGTAGTGTAGTAGTGTTCTAACTATATCATCTACATATACAGCAAGTTTGCCAAAGAGTCGTCGTCATTAATTTTGTTGTTCCATGAAATCGACTAACCATAAGGTTGACACCGTCAGAATATATTACAATACATCAAGAGTTTTAATGACGCCATATTATGATTCCGTCTTCCAGAGTATCAACTAAAAAATTCCAACCTCAACCCGCAGTCAATATTAGGCTGACACTACTTTTACTCTGATCATCGGAATAATTTCCTAATTTTGCAATGTCCTCCCTTCTCACACAAAAAATAAACAGCGATGATACCAAAAGGTCTAAAGATGTGACCGCTTCCACAGACAGAGGCAAAGACTTGATTATACTGAAACTTTTTTTTATATTGAAACATTTTTTCATATTGAAACCAAACTGAATATTTACATACAGCTCGTCGTAAAACACTAACAACGATATTTTTCAAGCAGCCATGCGGATATTTCCCCCTCAATTGATGCCTCCTCACTGTCTCGTTTGTTATACAACCTTTGTACCTACCAGCATTCCAAGCTTATTAAACTTTTGTCTTTACTGCCGACTATTAATGCCAATTCGATCCTCCGGAGTTTTCATTTATCTTGGCACCTCTCATATTTTTCTCGGAAGTTATTGGTATAACCATGAATCAAGTATACTTTTCGCTGATATCTCTAATAGGGATCTTATATCATACTACACACTATCAATTATACATACAACTATATACTTCTAGTAGTAGTATGTAGTACCATACTGTAGTATACTACACTACTACAGACATACTAATTTTGAGATCCCTAATATTAATCAATAGTAAGGATACTCATGTGACTGACATATTAAAGACATAAGTCACCTTAATTATACCAAGTAATATCATTATAGATACAGAAAGATTCCTACGCAGAATTTATTCTTCCAGAAATCGTCCTCCAACCTAATGGGATTATTAAGGAATGTTGTAGAAAGTTGTTGGAAGTTGGTAGGAGTTTGCTATTGGCAGTTAAATTCACAGCAAAAGAACGCTTGCAACATTTCCATCTTAATAGTACACTAACTGGACGGGGATCATGGCAAAAAACTTGTGAAGTGAGCTTGCTAACGCAATTAGACCTCAGGTGTGAATCTATTGGTGCAATAATCCTTGCAAACCAAACAGCAAAATATCTTCCGACCATGTAGGACTAATCCAAGATTCAGCCAATATGTCAACGGCACCAAGAAAGTTAACCTTGAATACTCTTTTGAAAAAAGTAGCCACCAAAGTATTTCAACGTAGGTTTGCATAAAGAAAAACTTGAAAAAACATTCCCAATTTGCTTGCCTAACAACAGGAGATTGTGACTTTTCTCAAAAAGTTCCGCATACTCAAAAAAGTTTCCTATTTCTGAATAATTCGTTTGAACACCTCATGATGGAATTTAAACAACCTTTAAAGAGTCCAGCAAATTGCAAACACTTTTGAAATAGCAAGAAAATCATTCCCGTAGAAGTTATATCATTCATTCAAACACGAACACAGGTTTACAACTCTGTGGTGACTAATATTTTTGCTAGGGAGCTTTTGTGAAAAAAGTTACGGAAAGAAAAATATTTTAGACACAAAGTTTCCGTACATTCCATCAGCTATTAATCAAATTACGCATCTAATTTAATCACTGGTTTCTCCTGACGGAAGTTGTCCCCAAATTTCAATAGAGGCAAATTTAATATTACAATGCTTCCTGTTTTAGCGCAGGACGAAATTCCAATTTAATTTGCCTAACTCACTCAAAGATTAGGAGACACTGGAAGATAGCAAACCACCTACAAGTACTTCAACGACAGGAATGACAGTTTACATTGAAAATGCTTTTACTTAAATTTGCTTAATTTACATTACCATCCAGCTACATCAATAACTAAAATAATTTGTGTTGCCTTGCAAAGTCCATGAGCACGAGCCTCTGGAATAATTTATAGGTTGAGCACTTTCTAGGTAGGGCTGACAAAGATTTTAATGACTACAAATTCACAAATTTCCGTCCGTCGTTACATGATTTGTAATAATTAAAAGCCAGTATACATAAAGAGTGATTTGTGGTAGCTGGCGGGACTATACAATGATTTGTAATGAAAGGAAACTCTGCTGCGATACTTACAAACTACGACGATCTACCATAACAACCGAAAATTGATCAACAGTGTACCGCTAATTCAAAAAGCAGCCCGATAGATAAATGTGTTTACGCAACTTGTTCCAATCTTCTGGGTATCCTGGACGTTGACATGAAAAAACGTTTAGTAGTACTTGCACAATTACCGATCTATATGTAACTATACCTTCACTATACAACTACATTTCCCTGCTCTATACCAACCAACCATCTAGTACTTCAACCATCCACTTGCCCGCCTCTGTCAGTCACAAAAATCTGATTCCAATATATACAGCATGCATACATGCTTGCATTATATGTATAGGTAAGTATAAGTACACAAGGTCTTATGTACGCTAGTTATGACGACTGGCAGGATGCAGAGCGATCGATTCATTCGAGAAAAAAATTTCACCAAGCTAACACGTTATATTCAAATGCTCAACTCTGCACAGTAAACACACTTTAAGATCCAGAAATCCGACGGTGCGAAGTTGTCAGTGTAAATATGATCGACATAACCCTCCTTTAGGGATAAGACAGGAGATCACAGGGGGGAAGATAACATTTACAGAGGAAGATCGGATATCTTCAAGGATCTTGTTCAACATAACTACACGGGAGAAAATAACATTCCGTGGAGATCCAGCCGCCTCTTCGCCTCTTTGCACATACTCTGATTGTTGTGATTTCCTTTTTACACTCATTTAATTATTTATTCAATCATATATTAGTTTATTGCAAATACTATTTCGCTTGTTAATACTTAATATTATTCCTTTTACCACTTACTCATCACTCAAAGCATTTGAAATCAAACCGTAAAAGTCAAATATCAACACCGAGGTACTAGACTTTAACTCAACATGTGCATATGTAAGCTCGAGAGCACAATATGAAAATCACGTCATCCGCAGGATGGAAAGGTGAGCAGAATTCGGTGATGTGACACTGTGTAGGTACAATAGTAATTAGGCGGAGACGTGACTCTACGAGTGTACATGTGTTTTGAGAGGGGCTGGAAGCGGCAGAGAGGAGGTGGAGAAGAAAGTATAAGTACACACATACATACACAATAAATCCATATAATTTCATAATTTTAAGACAAATAATGAACGAGTATAATAATCGAGACGGAGAGAAGACCGAGGGAGCGAGGCGGACGACAAGAGAGGAAATTGTAGCGTGCAACTCAATTTCACTGGCTATTTCATTAGTTGAAGCATTTACAGGATCCTCCTCATGGAAATTAGATGAAACAGGCGGGATATTCCAGACTGTCAACAAAAGTTACATCTACAATATATCGGATTCTCAACCACAAATGTCGAGCAAAGTAAACATGCACAGAGTTTGTGCCTCCGAACGGCTGCTTTCCTTTACAGCAACCTCTTCAACCATCCTTTGCTCTTCTCGTCTATTCTCTCTCTCTCACTTCTCTTCTCTCTCTCTCTCTCGCTTTTCTGTTTCTCATAAACTCGTGTACGTAAATTTACAATCAATACCTTGTAAATATCTGGCTTCATTTCCTCTTTTCTATTTCCACTATTTTACAACGACTTCCGCCATTTATGTTCCTTTTACGAAACGACTGTAGTGTAACTTGTGTGGCAAAAGTGGAGGTTTGTCCTTGCAAGCTTGTCATACAACAAAAATTACATAAAATCAAGCTCAAATGACGCCGTAGAATCCCCCGGAAGGATGAAAACTTCAAATTAGTCCCGATAATTACGGAGGTAGGACTTGTTTCAATTGCCAATACAAAGGCCTGCTTTCATTTACATAGTTATACAAGCACACGCTAACAGTCTCCACGTTTAATTTGACAATTTGCCATTCACCCAACAGAATAGACGGTCACAATGAAAGTAGTCCGGAGCTATTTTATAATTTCAGCCAACTAACTCCAAGGTGGTAATTTGAAAGGAGGAAAAAGGAGCTTAAAGAAAAGAACTCATTAGTCTTGGAATGATAGGGGTAAAAACATGATCAGAATTGAGTCAACAATCATTTTCAGCTTCAATATCGATCTTATGTATTCTATAGGTTTTAAGTATCTATAGTACTACATACTATATAGTTCTTCCGTCAGAAGTAAATGCTCGACAAAGCCGAGCGTTACAGCGCGAACAGACAAGAAATCCTTGGACCTTGCGGTCGTCCGTAAAACTCCACATCTAAAACTAAGCTAGACCGAAATGTATATTTTTTATTTTCTTTATATAAAGATATATTTTTATAAAGACATATGTTTATAAAGACGTGTTTATAAAGATCTAGTTTTTTTTATAAAGATACTTATAGATATACAAAAGTATAAACCCGGGATCTACAGCCTGTTCATTCTATTCGAAAGAGTGTAGCCAGCTTGTAATATCAACAGTATAAACATAAACTTGTGTGTAGGATGCTCGTATAGAAAGGAGTTTTTTTCTCTCTCTCTCTCTCTCCAACTCCATGTATACACTCTGAGCTGAAAACCAACATCGACGATGGATTCCCTCATTGAATCCTATGGATACACAAACCACATATGAAGCTCTTTTGGAACAGCATGTTTCACCCTGAACGTAAATGGTTCCGCATTCAGCCGGTCAAAATCTTGCATTTATCCCGTTTAACTGAAAATTCGGACGATACGGCCGTGATAAGTATATTATGGTGTAGATACGTGATTTTAGGGCGTTGGGCTGGCTAGGCCCCTCCAAATGCCACTTTCTCACACCGCTCACTCTGACCTTCCATTTTTCACCGTCCTTCCCCTACATTATACATGTTCCAGCAAGAAAACTACATTTCACCTTCCTCAACAAAACCGTTCGTTGGCACAGAATTCTAATCTCCTGGGCTCTCCATCAATACACCTCCATGCATTTTTCCCGTATATAAAGGGAAGGAGCTAGTCGGAGTCAACATTGTTATTTTAGCAGGCACGCCGTCTGCTATTTTCTAATACAGGAGTACATAACACAGCACAATACAGCATGCCATCGAGATTACATTGAGATTATACACTATTCCCCTCATGCAAAGCCCAATTAGGTTTCAAACTTGACATATGCGATTTGGTTTGGCGCAGAGTAGGAAGGTTTAAAAGACGAAGAGATGGACGGGGAAAATTGGTAGCATAATCAATTATACACCAAATACCAAGTACAGTCGGTTGTTTCACAATTCCAAAGTAAATGAATGAGATATAAATATTCAAAATAATAAATGTTTACAAGATGACACTACAAATAAGGATCTCTCTTCCTAATTATTACTGCTCCAGGCTCAGTTATTACTTGTGCTTATTATTATACAAGCTTCACTTTTGACTTCATCCCGACGACAATCTCCATGTAGGCTATTTTTACCACTTGGAACTTGCCAGCTTTTTATTTACCTCCATGCAGGTAAATATGCTAAGAGGGAAATATATTTCATGCTAGCTGTATTATACGTGAAGATGGATTGTTCATGTCTTGGAAGTACGCGGAGGATTAGCAATGTGGAGGTGAGACACATGCATATAAGAACTCACTCACAGAATAGAAACACATAGGACGAATAGGCATGCATGCGAAGTTGGAAAATATAATACTAGATACTTATACGTATAAATACAATATAGTGCTGACTATAATACTCGCCCGAAAATTTCTGTCAAGGATATTTCCAACATAAATGCATATAATGTATGCAGTAATAAGAGGTGAGAAGTTGAGTGGAAGTATGTAATTATAGAGTTATAGTCTCTGCATAAACACATAACTAATGGGTTATTACTAATTTATACAAACTACATGCCATTAATATTTAAGAATAAAACTTATCTCTAGCTAAATAAGGTGTGAGAGAGCGAGGAAAATGTACGGAGTCAAAATGAATGAATGTTGTGATCACCAGACGCAACTCATTACTAAATGACTAAATGTTCAGACTAGACTTTACGGAACGAGACTGAATTAGACTAAATCTAGTCTAATTCAGTTTGGACTAGTTTAGCCCTAATCCTTCCCTTCCCCACACTTCAATTATACCATGCTAGGAGTTTACCAAGCAATATAGCACTTTGCCATCCCTTACAACTTTACCATTCCAACTTCACAGCATTCTGTCCTACGCATTTTGTATACTTGTCGCTCCCAAATAAGGTACACGTGGCAATGCCAAGCTACTGAAAAATCTCCTACCCGACGCTCAACATGACAGCCACATTGTACTAATTCGGTCAGTTTGGCTTAAGTTTTCGCACACCAAATCCCGAGCTAAAATATTAGTTCCTAAAATCCAAGAGACTCTAGTTTTAACGTCGGAGGTTCATCTGTCAGATGTGAACTGTAAGTTCATTTATGAAATGAAAATTGTAAGTTCATCTATAAGAATGAAAATTGTAAGTTCATCTATAAGAATGAAAATCTTAAGTTCATGTACTTATAGAATGTAAACTGTAAGTTCGTCTATGAGATGAAAATTGTAACTTGATGTATAGGATGAAAATTGTAAGTTCATGTAAGTATAAGATGTGAAACAAGAGGTTGGTGTGTGAGCTGCAAAGCAAGTTCATGAAAGAAATGAACCGTGAACCACCTATGTATGTTTGATTTTGTGGAGTAATTTTTGGTTCCAAGAAACATGCAGACATGAACGCTCGTATTGAAAATGTAAACTAAGAAGAAGATAAGGAGACTCCACAAGGAATAAGACTAGTCTCGAGTTTAAATCCAAAGAAAGGATATAGGACTGATTTAAATATTTTAAAATGATGCCAGGGAAATATTATCACTGTCGGATAGTACAGGAAAATCCACCATAAAGGAAACTCGTCGTGAAGAAGGCTGGAAGGAAGAGTTGCAAGTTGCTCTCCACACAGTGAAAACAGACTTTTCAAAAATAGCTCTCGAGATTCTCCTCCCATCTTATGATTATACCGCAATATTTCTTCAACAAACCAAGTTCATCTTACCAGCCTCTATCTGACTCATCCATTACTATTTTCGACCCAAAAGTTAAACTAAACAACTCGGATCCTATTTTTAATCAATCGCCAAGGAAACTTCGATGCACTCGGCAGTCGGCTATAATGGCAGCCAACATGGGAACTTTCCTAGCCGAAATCTCCCTCTGACTTCACGATCCAATACCAAAGTGTGCCTTGGGTATGAATATGAACGGAGAAGTGTGTGTAAGTTATTACCCCATGTGTCAGGTAAGTAAGCACGTTCAAGAGTGCAATATTTGGAAATTTGGATGTACTCGCAGTGTCTATAAAAGAATACAAGACAGAGAGATATGTGTATTTTAATAATACCATCTTCCTTAAGGTTTGAATGTATCGACACAACAAGATAAAAGTGGAGGAGACAGTTGAAACGGGCAGGGAAGCATGCTGAATGGTTTGGACGGAAGCATTGATACCATTATTATGCGATTATACTTGTAATGCATAAAAGTTGGTGTGCTAATCGGGAATGGAATGGAGAAGGCTGAAGTAGTTTTTTCTTCTCCTCTTCCCTACTATCTAAACAGGCTCCGAGAGCGGCCTTTTATGTACTTTAAAGATAGAACCTCGTCTGTATCTCTATCTAACTCTGTATAGCACATGTGCCCAAAATTTCCTAAACTCAGAAAATTACTCCGCCATATAATGATTCCATTATCCAACTGATACCTGACAACGCAAGGAAACTCCCTAACAATGGATATTCCCTATGTTGAAATCTTCTACACGCCACAATCTTATATGTTCTTAATAAAGTCCTTTTATAATAGAACAGTTGTGTATGACAAAAACATTAAACGCAGATTATACTCCTTCTCCTCCAGTTTCCAGAAAGTAAAGAGGTTAGATTTGGGAAAAGTAACCTCCAAATGTCTCTTCAGGCTTAATAACATAAGTAAAGATAGACACTCATAGATGAGTTCCGTGGTTTTCCCTAAGTGAACTCTTATACTTTTAAGGTTCGTTTATACATTTAAGGTTGGAAAAGTGTCCTGGTTCGATAGTAAGATAGGTATATCTGTACTTCGATGGTGGGAGATGTGTATACTTTGATTGTGGGAGATGTGTACTTATACTTCGATGGTGGGAGATGTGTATACTACTTCGATGGTGAGAGATGTATACTTCGATGATGGGAGAAAAGATCCTTATACTTCTAGGGTTAGAAAAGTATTCCCATATTCTTCCTTGGTTGGACGAAGTGATCTCTTCTGCTCTAGGAGGCATATGAGGAAAAGTTGGTCTATATCATATCTTGAGTCAAAGCGTCCTACAAACCACGTTTCCAAACAGGTGGAACACCAATCCTCCTTAAAACTTAAAATACATTACTTGCTAGGTTTAAATCATCCCGTCAACCAAGCCTAATTTCGATTTCCTCCATGGTTGCACTTCACGTTTGAAAAAAAAACTCCTGTTGGCACTCTATCTCCGACAGTGAAAATAAACTTGGGGTTAAAAACATTGTCTGTCCTTATACACTGTCTGTACTCACACATCGGAGAGCTATCGTCTATACGCATATACGTAAATATACAAGACACAGACTATACTGCCAATGTATATACAACCACTACACTGAAGCAATACCCATGCACGACACTCTATGGTAAACTTTCCTATTACTACCTCCCGATCTTTACTTTCCCACAAAAACACACATCCACTCCGCCATAAAACATCTCCGAGAAAAACACTGCGACGTTTTTATGCTGTCGTTACACCTAACTTACACTTTTATATCCTTATCAAATTATTTCACCGTTTACTACCACTATACCCCTCCATCACACCAGAACCTTCTTTGCTGGTTAGGTGTGGTTGCGGATAGACACAACCCTTCTGCCCAAAACATAGACATGCATACTTTTGCAATGCCCCTATACTCTCGTGTAGTCAGATCCTGCATGTGGGGCTTCAAATATCTCCTCAGTAATACATTTATACACATGTGATGGGACTAGAGGAATACGTGGCACGTTAAGATCTAAAGACTATAAGTATAGGTATGTATAGAGTATATCCCTAGGTACATTAAGTATATTATTATGTTTTGAAAGGCACCAAGGAAGGTAGGGAGGAGAGACTATAGAGCGTCCTCCAGGAACAGACCTCATCATCTGTTTACCCACCGCTGAAAAATATCGAAGAAAAAACTTTTGAAATGAGTTTCTCGATTCTTACAGCATTTACACCTAACTTGCTGAAATAAGAACAAACTCATCAAAAACTTAGGGCAAAATTGAAGAATTCAAATGAAAGAAATGTCTTCATCAGTTTCTCCTCTCCTCTGACAATATTAAGCTTTCATTTCTTCCCAAACTTCCTTTCAGATATAGTTAATGACAGTCCATGTGCTTCATTAACCATGCCACCATCACTTTTTAAGTACTCGACTGACGAACCACAGCTCGACAGTCGCCATGGCAAATGGAAATAAAAATTATAATTTCCCGACATGATTACTTCAACTGCCATGTCAGATATGGAGAAGTCTGGAAATGTAATTTTTCATTTTTAAAGCGACCCACGAGAACAAATTACATATACGACCATCTTTATGCATGCAATCCGATTCGTCCTTATGATAAAGTTATGCGAATGCTGCAGGAATTTTGAAAAGAGTAAAAAAGATGTGTACTTACTATTTTGCACAGTCTATTAATTGATATTCATTGGATCTTTCAAAGCAAGTTTGGACGCCTCTATCTTTCCACAAGATCTCCGTATGCGTATAAAACTCCTGGAAGAAAGAACACATGATAACATTTGGTTCACGTGAGCTTGAAAATGCGTAACGCGTAAACATATGAATTTTACGGGATTAACTACAGATATATCAACAAATAATGGGAGCTTGAGGATTTTAAAATATACGCTCTTAAATTAAGTCATCATATACTTACAGACATGCAGGTAGGAGAAAAGGGAAATGAACGGCTAAAAAATTAACCACTTTGATGGTTGCACGTCTGACAGTCTCAATGCACCAAAGGGATATGCAACCATTAAAGAGATCCTGAATGAATACAAATACGTTCATCTTTGTAAACAAAATCTGATGTGGAAGCTCCTGGACACTCCTGCGTTCAAGCAATATTTGCAGGTAGATAAAGAATTACGGAGCCCGTACTTTTCAGATACAAAATGGTAAAAGCATAATGATAGCTCCTCCGACTTTTCAAGTACACTGCTAAGTACAATATCGACGTTTCCTCAGATTAAAAGTTCGGGTTGAATTACATGGGAAAACATACAACGTAAATCTCCCTTTTCATAACATCGACAAAGCCGTCTTTGCATTGAACCCTGCGTAATCCCGTACCTGGGTTCGTGGACGACTTTCTATGTCGCCGCATGTATTCAAAGGGTTACCTGATGTAAAAAAAAAGTGTATATACCGCCTTGTACGTTAGACTATCAGAAATGAAATCAGACCGGTGCTCTAATAGATTAAATAGGCCTATATAACGTCTGAAGAAAAACTTTGGATGACTATGTGCGAAAATTTTTAAAAATATAATAATTAAGTATATGTCAGTATTATTAATAATATACTTAAAGTATAAATAATATAAAATTAATTTGAAATTTGACTGCATGAAATTCCTACAATTTTACTAATTACTAAACAAACATGAAATAAAAAACAGTATAGTAAATTCTAAAAATCCCTCTTCGGTATAATGAAGCTAAAACAAGATTCGTAGAATAAGAACTGAAAATATAAATGTCAGCTACTCCATATTTTACGCAGTTCCTACACTACTGCCTCCAGTAAGTACACAAAAGTAGTAGCAGGCAATTTTATGCATGAATTGTCATCTATACAATGCCTTCATCTACACGTCCAAGCGTGTCAACATTGTGGGACCTGAGTAAAATAATTACACACGCATAAAACATGGTAAGCTATACTAAGTATAAGTATACGGAATAAAAGTGTGCGAAGCCAGACGACTCACATCTACAAGAATTTTTTTCCCTTGGCTTCGTACGAACATAAAAGTCCTAATGCTTTATAGAGATGCTTCACTGAATAGAAAATTTCTTGTTTCAGAGGCGGATCTTCCTTAAAATAAATACTATACGGCGGTATATTGAAGCTTATGGATACGTAAGAAATCCATGGTGAATGTGAATCTTCACTAACAGGTTTGGGTTTAAGGGCAACCTAACGTTAAAGGGTTCAAATCCATAAGGAACGAATATATTTAGCATTGTGGGGTATACAATAATACAGATGTAACATGGAGGCACGGATTTAACATAGTGAGATACAAAGTTAATACATATATTTAACATAGTGAGACACAAAGTTAATACATGTTTAACATAGTGACATACCAAGTTAATACATATATTTAACATAGTGATATATGAAGTTAATACATATATTTAACATAGTGATATATGAAGTTAATACATATATTTAACATAGTGAGATACAAAGTTAATGTATATATTTAAAATAGTCATAGTCAAATACTATAAGGAAATTATATTTCATAAGGTGGAATACAAAGAAAAGACGTATTTGAAGGAGGAGCGGGGTATGAAGGGAATATATTTAAAGTAGGAGAATAGGAAGGGAATATATTTAAAATAGTAAAATATACTTCTAAAGGCCTGTGAGTAAGATTGGTGGTTGGAGAGTGCATGGAAAAGAGTAGACTTACAGAAGGATAATCGAAATCAGGTTGGGATGCTACGTCTTGTATGTAATCCACTCTAAATTGGTTTTCCGGATGTTCCAACGGTACTGGAGGAGTCAGGGTACTCATGGCGCCCGAAATTGTCTGTGGAAAAGAAGAGAATCATCAAGTGAAGTAAGCCTGTAATTAATTTATTATTCATACCCAACTTTAAACAGATAACTAATTTATCCTTTCTCCTGTCGGCCGTACTAATCATTTTATTTTTCCCCGTAACAGAAGGAAAACTATATGGAGAGTCGTCATCAGACGGAAACACTTTTCAACAAAACCCCTTCCCAAACTCAATCCAACTCTTGCCGACAACTCTAATTCCTTTCCTAGAACTTTCATAACATGCACGGTCGAATCCAACTCTGGGTAGCACCTTGATTAGCATCAAAATCAAGTTTTTTTTACAAAACGCCCCAACACCTAAACCCAAAACCTTCAAATTTCCCCATCAACTTCTTTTTAGTTAAAAAATCATAAGAGTTTTAAAATAATTTGTTTTAAAATCATTTTAGCTTTGTAATATTCTAAATTGTAAAGTTGTTTTTTCTAAATAAAACTTGTAAATTAAAAACCCTCGAATAACAAATAGTAATGTGAAGAGGCATAAAATAATTCTGAAGGAGCGTCGTGGATTGAAGTTTGAAAGCGGTGAAACTCTCGTCAAGCAAATTCCAAACAAGTCAGGAGCGTTAGGAATAAACCAGCGCGCTTCTTTGACGGAATTAAAAATCGTTTATCCAACTTCTTATTTGCATTAGTTAAAAACCTTATGATTCGCATCCTCCATGAATATAAAATTAAGGTTTTTAAAAAGTATCCCAACCACACTTGCCATATGCAATAAATTCATGAATGATTTATGAATGGAGGAGATAGTGTCTGGAAAATTTTCATGGGCAAGCAAGCCTTATAGCTTAGTGACAAGTGACAATGTAATCAAAAATCTCATATGGATTTTTAATTTCATCGCAAAGCTATAGTACATGACAGTTGGAGGAACAGAACCAGCGATGAGAGATTGATTAAAGATTCATATTTTTATTGTCCCTTCAACTCGTTCCCTATAGTAATGGTACGGCGCTACTGCTCTTCCTATAAGTTTTCCCTCCTCTCATTTTTCTACGAATATTTCCCTTTCGTAATTGTAACACATAGAAACAAGCAGATTCCCAACGATTGCGACACTTCATACCACGACCAATCACAGAAGTGTATAAGTAGGTTTTTATATAAAGTTTCTTCTATACACTTACTAAAGTATATATACTTATATTTAGATACTGTAAATTAGATATGCGTATACTATCGTTCTGTGTGTATTAGAATTTTAGATGCAAAGAAATGGTTGCTAGGCGGCGATTTTTTTTATCTAATAGCAATAATGTCAATGTTGAATTTTACCGTGTATGTATGATATATACAAATAATATAAGTACAACATCCTATTAATATGCAAGCCAACTTGTCCATAATTATTGTCAACGAGCGAAAATGACACAACTATACACTCCAGGATTTGAGGAACATCAGGCCCTTTGGACATTTTCTATAGATATAAGTATAGATATAAGTACTTTGTATTTAAATATATGTATATATTTATGGGTATGCGTATATTATATGTATAATATACACATAAAATATACATATACACAATAAATACTATACGTACAATACAATAAATAAACATTTCCCGGCAGTTACTATCTTTTCAAGGTTCCGTAGTACAAAAATGATCGATAAAGTAATATTGAGCCTAGAGTCTACATTGTGGAAATGGATGAAAAAGTGCAAAATCTTTCGCTCACACTATATAAACTGTGATAATTCGTGAGTTTGGGAGAGCACAATATTGGTTTAAAGGTCTCTTCTTGGGTCTCTGTATACTTTCCTCTCATGTTGATGTACACACTGTAAACTTCTGTAAGCATGGAGACTAATGGTAAGTACACTGTGACTTTCCACGTCGTAATGTCCATAGAGCATATGTACGGATACATATAAGCTTGCGTACTGCTATAAACCCACATAAATCTATATACCCCGTTCTCTGTACGCTTGTAGTAGGTCTCCATGATGACGAGCTCAAAACTGGCGTATAGAGCCGAGTTGGAAAAACAATAATGGCTATTAAAGTTTGATGAAATATTTGACTCTAATCCAAGTCTGAAATAATGGAGAGCACAGTAATTATCCTGTAGCTATTAATATTTCCATAGGATTTACCATCTCCCGACCCGACATTAACTCAAATTATATACCAAATTGAAAGAAGTAGAGCTACATAAACTACAAGTCCTATATCATCCAATATATAATGTAGCTTTTATTCCTACTCCATAGTATACTCCACAATACTGAATATGCAATCCCGGTGACGATGTATTTATAGGATTTAAACGCCGCATTTATACTGCCATGCTCTACAGTTGTCACTATGTTCGAGATCAGACACTATAGATGCTCTCGGATCACCAGAGGAGCTCAGTACAGCCAGCAGTATCAACTACAACGTCGGACATAATTCAAATCGGTAAGCTATATGTACATATAGCCTATCCATAGTCAACTACTAGACATATGTAAAACAGCATAAGGACTTGAATCCGTACGTATCAAATCAACAAGACTATAACAGATGCAGACACAACGTAAGCAGACCTAAATGTGTTGATACGAAAATATCGAAACCAGACCCGTGACAATACAAAAGTAGTAAAATATTACATTGCAATAAATGGAATATTACTCTACAGCAGAGTAAAGCTCAGTGTAATAAGCGTAATGGTCCTACAAACTTCTCTTCTCTTCCTTTGCAGGAGCAGTCGAGTCAGTAAAACGCCTATCTACAAACCCAGAAGATCCAATTTTACCATTACCTCCCCGTGTTATACCCCGTACAATGAACCAACTAAGCTCCACAATATGCTCCGTACTAATTACAAATTGCAGCATCAATCCACACCATCAATAAGTCATACGTCCAGTCACATGACCCGTGTAAATGCACTTTTAACACCCTTCAAATGACCACTATGGTGGCAAAAAATATGGATTTAATTCAACTAAATATTCAAGCCTGTAAATTTAAAAAAATTTAAGTTTTTTTAAAGTTGATTCTCATGATGAAGTTTTTCAGTTAAGTTGTTAAATTTGTTAATAAATGGACACATTACACTACACCGATCAGCCTCATAGTGGGCAATCTCTCAGATTCTGAGGCCTCCCTGCAGCCTAAATTACATTAACAAGACCTCAAAAGAGTAGCGGAATATCATTATTGTTTGGCTGAAAGCTATCAGTGAATTAGCGGATTTCGCCACTCCTGCATGAATGTCTGCATGGGTTGTGGGTTAAGTAAGTATAGTAAAAGGACGACTGAACGGACGACATTGGGTTTTAGGAATTCAGCTATATAGTGCAGGACTGGGATACTTTGGACGGATGCACAGTGACTGCCTTCGTACTTCCAGTTAATGGAACACATCCCAAACTGAAAATCAATGTCCCTCATAATTTATCTCCTCCTGCAATCCGCATAGTGCAGGGACACCGAAAGAATTAAATGCTCTCTAACCCTCAAAGCCATCAGGTGAGACTGTACTGTCATGGAAAACAAACGATCAGCTAATCCAGACTGTGTGAATTTCCGTGGAAGATTACATGTGCGTATATATTTCTTCATTACCCACAATACAGTTCCTGATTAGATGCAATGCATTTCTTCCTCGTCTGCCCTGCCAAGTAAGTGTACAGCTGTGTGGAGTAAAAGAAAAACAGTCACACCAACTGCCCCCTGTCAATCGCAAACATGGAAGCGTATTTCAATTTTATTATGATTAGTTTCTAACTGGAATCCTCACGAACTTCCCATCCCACGTAATATTTTAATCAATGTAAAAACACCCGCTCTCATGTATACCTTTCCACGTACGTCAGGACGGACTCAGACACGAATCCACATGTGGGTGTAATAGTTTGCTCCAACCCCTACATGACATACAACAACGGCAATCATGTCCGTTCAAATTAAATGCTGGGGCTACTCACGATTGAAGTGGAGCTTCCCATAACAACTCCACTCTAGTCTCTAGTTCCTCTATATGCGGGAAGTGCATATCTATATAGATATAGATACTTCCTATAAGTATAGATACATAGATACTTCCTATAAGTATAGATACATAGATACTTCCCTCCATATAGTCACAATGTTGTGGTTATTTCACATACGTACACAAATCATTTCATCAAATTCACTCTTGAGGGATAAAGAAAATAAAATGAGGAGATAATAATATTTTACGTAAGCGAAAACACTTGCGGATGCTACAGGGCTGTAAAAGGAAAATAAAAGACTTTGTACCCTCAAAATCGCAACTAATTCCATCCACATAAGATAAACAGATTAATAGAGATTAATCAGTTTAATGCATTCTTCTTTCTAGACCGCCAGAGTAGAATCGTATAATAAGATATCCACACAGAGACTGAAGTGCTCGCTCCGAACACAAGAGGGGAAAACCGCTTGAGAAAATCACAACATACCTAAAGGTAGAGGATGTGGGGAGAAGAGTGAAATGAAAAACTAAAAATATAAATGTTAATGTCCATGACCCTAACCAGAGAACGTAAGTTGAAGCATGTATGTGGAAATTAAAATAACTCCCCAAAATAATAAATAGTCATAACGCTTATATAGTCTATACTCGACAATACAGTGCCATATAGAACTCCTATCCTGCATTATGTACACCGCAGCCCCACAAGAATAACAGAAGAAAAGAGCTTGTTATTAAAGTCGTCTTCCAGAAAACCTATGGCAATATATAGAGTAGTAGTAGTATTAATAGCAATAAGCATAACAAAGCAGCCGTCGTATGGCAGGAGTAATAAGTATTTACCAGCAGCATCCAACTCCAACTCCTTCATAAGCCAATAGTGTCCAAGGACTGCTGTACAACCTTAAAAATTCCTCTGTAGCTTATCTCGACGTGATGATGCATTCTTTGCACTGCTCAATGTTTTGCCAAACGTAAATACACATTATGTACGGACGAGCTTCTAATAAGTCAGTGTTGAAGCATCCTAGTAGTCCCACTACTCTGTACTTTAGAACTATACTTACGTAAATACCCAATAGGGCAACATATTCAAACCTATACAGGCTTTGCTGTAAATTGAAATCAACATCTGCACCCATGTACTCATGTTCATGTTGCTAAAGTGGAGGGTCATTCAAGTCAAATGTTCGCAAGAACTTTTCCAAATCTTGGAATGAATGAGCTCCCCAACCTTTAAAAGTAAGTTTAACTGTGTATTTAAGTATTTTAACTTACTTTGCAAGATCGAAAACGTGTAATGTATCGAAAACTAAGTAACACATTTATTAACACTACATTAAATGCTATTTATATTGCATTTATTAATACCATTTACATTACATTTATTATTGCCATTTACAAAAAATTTATTAATGTAATTTAAATTACATTTTTTAATGTCATTTTACATTACATTTTAATGGCAATTTAATGCATACCTGTCTTATTGAATGAGTTCTAGTGATACTGTAACTTAACACAGATAATGTATTTGTTTATTGCGAATAAATCCGCTTAAATACATCGTTAACGAAATAACAATACAATTTCCATACGACTACACACTTCTACTTGAACCGTCCCTGTGTGTAGAATTTGTCGTCCATAATTCTTAGTACAGTATGTAAAAATATGAATTTATCTCTACAGTCGTCTCTCTGCTTATGTGACTCCACTACTCCCGCTGACTCTGTACGGTTGACTGGAAAGCGAATCGCAAGTGGATTGTATTTATAACGAAGAGAACAGAGAGTATAATCATAAGAGAAGATGGTAGCAATTATTATTAGGACTCCCCCATATAGACTACATTACTTCTATACCATACTCCCTCCATACATTTTATAATTGCAACATATAATTACATAATTTGGACAACCAAATTAGCAATCGTTACGCAATACAAGATGCAGTAAAAAAAACTTGCAGTAGTGAGGACTTTATGTATCCCGGTCATAATTACACTATATAGTATATATGCCTTTAAGTCTCGCGCTTGATTTAATCAATCCTCACTGAATTTACTGCACGGTTTTGAATGTTTTATGACGCTCACATGAAATATGTCGAAACTACATCAGGACATTAGCAATCATCCTGCCCGTAATTATGTTTGAACAGGACGCACGTATGTTATACTGTACAATAAAAACATTTAAGTACAACTTTAAAAATGTTATCTGTAAGGATAAAATGGAATTTATAAACTAAAGTGACTACTGCAGCGTATTTATAACATATCATATATCCTCCTACTCCTGTATCGTGAATAGTACAGAAGTGAAAAGCTGCGACCGACAGTTAAAAGGTGTTTTTCCGCCTGATAAGTTCTCCATAATAGATAATTAATGATGATACAAGCTGTACCCCTGAACTACATTTCAATGCGAGCGAATGATTGTCATGTAACATTTAACGGATAATAAAACACATAAAAAAACTTACCAATATTGCATCTCTAATGTTTTTCTTGATATCTTCTATTTTAAGTCGCTTTTCCCTGTAAAAATGAACAAATGGAATATCATTATCATACCTTTGTCCAATTATTTCATTTCAAATACAATTTCCGGCGTAGACAATAGTTCATTTTCATGGAATTTAAATCACATAATAAAATACGAAAAAATATGACCAATGTTTTTGTACAAAATTTATGTTCAATTTTTTGACTAAAATAAACCACCAACGTTCTTTCAATATCACGATTAATTCTACATGAAAATACCGCTGCAAACGAACATTGTACATCAAAATATTCATAACACTTGACTACACAGATATAGGTATATGTAGATATATGTAGGTAGCATTTAGCATTTGGGACTCGTGCAAGGTTTATAGATGTGTCGAGAACTTGTTATTGTTTTCAAATTAAATGGAGTTATCAATACAATATTCAAGTTAATCATGTTGAACCTTATTTACAATTTATCAATTTATAAGTATCTTCTCATATACTGATTTATAATGGTTAGTGGTGTTAATGTTTATAGTCCGCCTATTTTTTTCTTGCTATTTTGAGGTCAAGCTTCTCAAACCAACTACATAGATACATGGATGACTTATACTATCCATAACATAGTTTATCTGAAACTTTCATCCATGCTGTCGCGATTTTTCAGAAATATGTAAATTATACATGGAAAGGAAAACTATTACAAAACTTCAAAAATCGTTGTGTTTGGTATAGCTATCACAGAGCCCAAATAAAAAATCAATGTCCTTTATTTGAACTTTCCGCAAATATCTTTTCATTCCGAATGTAAAAAAAATCGGGTTTGATGGTGCACGTAGATCTAATAGAAAACTGTCTGAATATTTCTAAGCTGCCAAATCCTCCGGAGAGAGAGAGAGAGAGTAATGAATTTCTTGATTTTTATGAATCCGACCATTGCGTAAAATATAGGGACATTTGTTTGGTCAGATCGAAGTATAGATACATATATAAGTATACTATTATGTACATAGCTGAAGGGGACTGGTAGACTTTGAGATATAAATATAATAAATTAACAAGAATCTTGTCAGTAGTCCTAGATTTGATTTTATCATCACACATGGTGAACGCTGCGCTGGTGTGTCAACATGAATATTTTAGGGCAATCAACCCACCACCTCCCATGACTCTCCTATAGTGTGTCGGTAAACAGTGAAAGAAATAGTGATTAGGGTTTCTCCACTTTTGCACATCCAGATGAATATTTCTTTGGTTGGAATAAACGGTGTAAGTACTGGTGTGGGTTCCTCATATATATGTTTCGTGTACTCTTATTACTCAGTCATAGTACAAGTTGTAGTCTTCCGGGCATGTACAGTGTACAGTACAGTACAGTACAGTACAGTACAGCCTTTACATTCGCTGAACACGGAAACGATACTTGTCATTGCAAGTTTATTACGTCTATCCTGCTCTCCTTTGGCATACTTATACCTATAATTCAGACAGCTTATTACAAAGCGGAGTACATGGTGGCAGACACTTGTGTCTAATCGTAAGTTCGAAGTATGTGTGCAGAGCCTATAGACGAGGTACAGCGTCTATATGTGATGCACACGTGGATATTGACATTAAATAGAAACTTTGGTATTAGTCATTTACTACATGTCATATAATTTGGGAAAAGACAAAAGGGAGAGAAAAGAGGGACAAATATGATAATCAAAGTTGCAAACTTACTCTTCACTGAACCCATCGACGTGCAATATCCTCATTTGTTTCACGATGGTGCTCTTCCCCGACTCACCAGCACCTATAATATAGAAACAACGCAAAGGATAAAAAAGAGCCACGGCATAATGAAACATTCATATGGAGTAACCTCTAAAAATTGTCTAAAGGCCATTCATTTACTAAATTAAACTTAATTGGTTTATTGGCCAATAGGGTTTCACTACTTAAGCAATTCATGAGATAGAACCACATTGTTTCTCCCAGGGCACTCTATATTGATTAAATATTTTCGCAGCCCTCTAAAACGGACGCCCAGCTCTAGTCTATTCTTAGTCTTAAAGACGGCAAATTACCAGCTCCATTTGCACACCGACCATATGTTACTCATCTCCGAAAATTTCCTTTTTTTACCAGCTCACATGCAAAACCGGAAATGGACAAAAAAAATTATTACGATTTCTGGCCAAATCCAGATCACTATGAATTTACCTCCAACAATTCTCGTAAATACTCAAAATCCATGCTCATACGTTTTAACAGCTCCCAATTTAACAAAATTAATTATTACAATTTACCAAGCACTACTAAAATTAAATATCAATCCAATAATAATAATCATTATTACTCTACTAATCACATGTACTTAAACAGCTCGTAGTCTTACAGTATAATTTTCTAAGGTTAATCATACCATTTTCATTTCCTCGATAAGAGTTCCTAAGCCTTTTGGAACCAATTGAATTTTAAGATTAATGAGTTCCTAGTATATCCTGTAGTATTACAACTACACTTAAGATAATTGAAGAACTGCCTCCAGCAATCAGTCACCGAATCAAGTACAACTGCCTGAGGGTATTCCAATCTCGCTACCTGTGACTATATAAGAAGCTTAATTGTGCGATTAAAAGATGTGCAATCTCGAGATACTACCTGTTGTAGTTTAAAACTTGTTATAATCAATAAGTTAAGCTCCGGCGCTTCTGTATTAAAGCTATGTAATAGTGCTGGATTCGAAGACATTAGCGTAATTACATTCTTGGGGGGCTTACCAGTTACCACTGATAATTTAATTAAATAAAACACTGTACAATAAAGGTATACAAACGTATTTAATTACACAAGTAGGCGTATTTACAACCTTTAAATTCAGTCTTGATCATGATCAGATAATTAAGTGACCACCGAAACAGCAGGTTAGTCAACTTGCAAGTTTAGATAGACACATATAATAACAATTGAGCTTCCCCTGTTCCCCTTCGTCCACACATTCAATCCTGCTCTATAAAACTTTTCACGTGATGTGCATTGTATGTATATGCTAATTTATCATACATAGTCGCTCTACACCGTCCAAGTGCGTCTAGCGTTAATATAGCGTCCGTGTCATGTATTACACGGCGTTGAGTATAACTTCATAAGTATAAGTATAGACATAGTAACTTCATACTTTCATAGTATGAAATGAAGTTCATACAGATACAAAAGTATCCTCGACTAGAGCAAAATGGACAACCACAGCAGCGAAGAACTTGTTCTAAAAACCATGGGATTTCAAGCACATCAGCCCATATGATGACGAAGTAGTTTTAATAATTTAATAAAATTATTTTATTTTTCTCAATAAGATTTAGTTGACAAAACTGAACTCGTTCACATGCATAATTTACGCATGAAATACGCATTCAGTCAGCTCAGCTCAGGTAACTGGTGAGCAAGACAGTGATCGAAACTTATAAATTGCGATCATTGTCTACACACTCCTTACGCATTTTCCATTCAATTAAAGGAGTTGAGATACAGTAAGGACAAACCTTCTTGAAGCTTATGAAGAAGCTTACTACTACATCGAAGAAGTCTGGAAGATCGCTTGTGTTGCAGGAGTCTGCCAAGCTTATACAATATCGATATCGAAGATACTTGTACATAGGTCGATTGTATCGAAGATGTCTGCAAGTCCGTTTACGAAGTCTGTACTATATGTAAATACTTGCAACTCTACTATACTGAAGAAGTCTGCAAGTCGAAAGCATTGAATAAGTCTACAGGAAGGTAATCAGGTTTTCAATTCTCCGCTCAGATACTCACACTTCAAACTTCAATATTCTTGTATACATAAATGTCATCAACACAATTCCAAGCTATAGCCTTGGCCTTCCCTTGCTACACTACAGACTTGAATTTTGAATTACGCTGGTTGTTCCAACCCTTCTTGTGTCTCTTTAAAATAACCCGTTGTTAAACTCAATAACCTGCTGCTACCATTTTATTGATGTCATTGCTAGACCACAAAATCTGTATCAAAGTTCACAATCTGCTATACTATACACATGTGTACTTTCATTTGCTTTGGGTTGCATTGGCTAGTCAAATGTAGCATGTGAAGTATACTACTATATAAGCTTGATTAATGTTCGTCCCTACATTTTTTCCCTACATTGAATAATATGTCTTATGAAACGAAGGGTGAAGCGCGAGGATAGACTTATTACTGCTATTACTGCCCGTTTTAGAACCCTGCAGATTTTTTATACTTACAATTTTTTTCAAATATTATATCTATTATCTGTTATCTGATAGATATCTGGAAGGAGCGGTGTGGAATCTGTACAGAGGAAGGACCATGGAGTTGGAAATAGCACTACCAATATGGTAATGATTAATATAAGACGAGGAAGGTTAATTTAAGCAGTCGATCATGAATACCAAGACAGTGTGCTCCTAATTTGAACGCCAAGAAAAATCTCGGATGCCAGGCGTTCCGTCCAACGAAATCATTTCTAAACAGACATACCACAGATATTTGTTCGTGGTTGCACAAAACATTCCAAAAACAATAGTCTGCAAACTACTGCCTGCATGGATGTGGAGACTCCACACCGTACACATAAAATATAAAGTATATATAAGAGAAACAATCCTGTACACACAAATATACAGAGAAAAACCCTGCACGTAATATATTCGAAAGCCTCACCACAGGTTTCAACATCAAATAATAATAATTACTTTCCCCTTGAAAATCTCCTGCGCGATTTCCCAATCGTGTCACTTGAGATGGAGCATTAGAGGATCAAACACTTTCTATACTTATAGATCCAAGTATAATACGCATCTTTGTTATAGCAACAAGGGTCTTCTATACTCAAAGACACAAATGAACTCCCCAACCCAACTCAGTTGTAGCTATAGATAGGAATAATTATGTAGATATAGCAAAACTATACCGTTGAAAAACTTTTAAACTCACATCAAAGACCACGGGAGTAAATATTTACAGGAAAATGAACAAGTTCCCAAGATCCCAAGAATGAAAAATGATCAAATATCAAGGGCTCTTGATAAATACTTCCGAACTACACAAATTCAGTAGTTAATCAAACGCAGGTGAAGATTTCAAAAGTAGTATCGACAAAAAATAAATGAGTGTATGACGATGGAAGATCAAGGCTTTTCCTTACATATGTACGCCTTATATACTTTATTTTGTGCACAATAGTGCGGCAGCAAAACTTGAACAGGAATGAAGAATAAGCTTGGAAATGAATTTAGACTCATATCCGTTGCTGTTTTCTTGTCAATTTACCATTTTCTATTGCTCCTGCCGCTGCTGACGCGATGAAGGCACAGGAGTAAAAAATCAAAATCGGTTAGGAAAAAATGATTAGATTTCCTTACTACCTGAAATTTGTTTTTTACAAACTAAAATTGGTCCTTATAACCTGGAATTTCCGTTGGAAATTTCCCTAATAAACTAGACATTTCCGTAGTACACCCAGTACAAAACTACACTGATTCGTCAAATTAAGTTACTACTCAATCAAGCTTTTTTCTTCAGTTTGTGCATCCTCAAGCGTACTCAAGCCACTTGAACCTTCTAGGATGAGAAGTACAAAATATTTATTTGAAGAGCTCTTGAAATTTCAGGATCTCTTTCCATTCATTGTGGAGGTAATAAAGCCTGGTCTGGTCCTAATAAGACATGAACGTGGAGTGGTGATGGAACAAGCAAAATAGTTGCCATACAATTGCCTCATGTAACATATATATGGAAGTAAAATGGGAAATAGTTGTGATTCTACCCAAATATTGGTTCAAGTGTATCAGAATTTGCTACAAAATCTCCCGCAGTCCAGGAGCGAGCGTGCATTATGTACATACATACGGCTTTCGTGAGAATTATGTTGAAATTTCCCGGACCTTCGTCACTCATGATTAGATTATTTTTGACAGGGGAAGAGCCAAGAAGAAAATTAGTTTTTGATAGACACCCGACAATTTCCCCTTGCACACTTGTGTGGCAATTTCCAGCATATGTACAAAGTTTACCTCTGTTTATACAGCAATTAACCCAGTATTGTTACTATCAGCAGAAAAATATTTTCCCAGGCTTGGATCTTGAGAAAATGTTACACATGATTAAACAAACGGAATTTGATTTGGACAAGATGTTCTAGAAGCAAAATAAATTCTGAACAATATTTACACTTAAAATCTTAAAACCTATTACACTTAATAACAATTTTATCATGTTTTTGCCATTTCGACGCTGACGATTCATCATCTGTCAACATTTGGTCGCCAATACGGCAATTATGATATTTGTCCAGTAATTACTCAATAATTGCTTTTATACACATCGGATTTCTCAAAAGCTTCCACAACTGCCGGTGACATTGTGCGTGGCTATGGGAATGGATGGAATAAAACAAGCTCGAATGTTCTCAATAAATGGGACAGACGCATAGAGGTCGTAATTGCTCGAAAGACGACCAGGGTCGAAATGTGAGCACACATGGAACGTGCTTGATAAACATACACGAGCTGCAGGAACATTGTTGGTGTTGTTTATAAAGACACAGTTATGAAACGGGGAATGGAGTGAAAATGTGTGCTGGGCTGAAGGAAATGGAGGAGCCGAAAATGTCAAGTAATAGACGGAATTTTAATCATACAAAGTATATGGGCGTGAAAAGGAACTGGAAGCGTGAGAAACATAATAATTTATCTTTTAAAATTTCTGTCCTATGACCTTTTCAGTTCAAATTCACATGAAGTACGCTCCCCGTTTGCGTTTGTCTCTGTAATTTTCGGGTGTCTTCAGCCCCTCTATCCATAACGTAAACTGTTTTTCCTGGCATTTTACTCCCCTTTTACGAAAGACAAAGTCGAAAATCGAAGCAGAATCATCCGACCTTTGGAGGCTGTGCGGTTATGAGAACGGATTCAGCGCAAAGAATGTATATAGTTGTATATGTGTGAGAGGACTCCTTGTATGCACACGGCGTTCCTCCAAATACCCTTTATCTCTCTCTCTCCAGCATTCATATACATAAGCTGACCTAGAAAATCCTTTCTGAAGACTTGCTATAGTCGATGTGGAGAAGACGAAAACAACATTTTTAAAAGCTTTATGATTCCTTTGTGCAGTCCTCCAGAGCCTTGTACCTACCTTGGTATGTACATATATGTACTCTATACCAAATCTCTTAGGGCAGCTCAATCGAAGAATCGTTACTCTGCCGAACTATTTATACTCAATTATAATTACGGAGACTATTTTTCGGATGGAAAACGGAGATTTACGAAATGAATTTATTGAAATCTAGATATTGAAGATGAACCTGGCTAGCCCTAGCTAAACTAACTATGTCCCTGGACATAGTCGGTTTAGTGATTAGTATTGAGGAATCGGTAACAGAGTGACAGTTTTACAGAATTATGAGAGAAATATGCTATATGAAAATAACATGTTATTATAATTTATTATGCTTAGGTATATATAAGCAAACTGATTAGCAAAGCGGAAATTCATAATATGCACAAACATTGTTATAATAAGTAGATTTTGTTAGAATTTCCGGCCCCGGGAAATGAAATAATAAAGAAATGCATTCCTTTAAATTAAAATATGCAAGGTACTTCAATTATTAAAGGTTGTAATAATTATTAAAAGCTATTACTATGTAGTGGGACAGGAACTGTATTCCGAAGCAAGTGAAGCTATTAATGGTTACTAAAGTAAGCTTCCGACTCAGCTTCTAAAACATCTACACACTTGCCTCTACACACGAAGTTCGTTCCCACGTCAAACAGGTACACAAGCTAAAGTACATAATGATAATCTCATCCTCATCGCACAAACACACACATCCACAATAGAAATGCCGCTGGCCGTATCTCGTTCGAAAATAAATTACTAAGGCACACACTAAAAGCCCTATACTTTTAAGCCCACAAAGTAATTTTTACAAAGACCGAATCCTACGCTGCAAACTGTACAAGCGACAATTATAATGTCAAGTATCCATATTTTACAAACAACATTTAATCAATTATCTCTTCCAGATAATTCTCAATTGCACTGTCAACTTCGGTATCGATGCGGGCTCCGACGCCTGATTTCACTGACATTCCCTATATATACCAAAATTCCTTTTTATTTACCTTCAACTTATTTATTACAAGGAATTGCTTTTCAACATAATTATTACTACATGTGCTGGAGATTGGAAGACCTTACGTCAAATCAAAAGTAATTTTCAGTTATGCCTGGTAAATTAATAAGTTTCGGTAACATTCTTTGATGACATCACAACAAGCTTGAGTAAGTTTTTCCGTGGGAAAGTTTCTGACGCCTATCTACACACATTGCTTATGTACAAATAAAGCAGTTCGGGTGTTAGTTGTGTTTCAAATTGCTTAACTCTCCTCTATAGTATAACTATAGCTCATGCAGACGCCGAATGCAATACATTCATGTTGCAACATTTTTTATAACATCTCGAAATGTGTGGAAGGAGTTTAAGTAAACATCTCGAACATCAAGATTCCTTTCCAATAGGACTTACCAATGATTTTAGTATACGCGTATTTAGTCTGTCTAACCTCCGTTCTTAAACATTAATATGATTTTAATGCTTTTTAGGATGATTTCAAGGCCTCTTTAGGCTATTTTGGCTGATGTTAAGGCTTTTTTAGGCTGATGTTAAGACTTTTTAGGCTGATTATAAGACTTTTTAGGCTGATTTGAAGACTTTTTAGGCTGATTGTAAGACTTTTTAGACTGATTTCAAGACTTTTTAGACTTATGCCTTGGTAGTGTTTGAAAATGAAGAATATGAAAGCAACATATATCTATATCAAATAAGTTCATATATACTTATAGTTAGTTTTACTTTAGCTGCTGGTAATTATTACAAGGGCGTCCGGTTTACCGGGAGAAACTTTGGCCGTTCATCTGGACATGTAGGATCAGATATATGATTGCATCTGGAATGACAGTGAGGATTGACCTTCGGCCAGGTGATTATTAAGTGGATACTAAAGTGAAACGAAGGGGAGAAGGAGGGGATGAGGTTTTTATAAATATGGAATTTATTTATATGACTAAAAATGCTTGGTCATCTCAAATCATTTAATCAAACTGTTGACGGTGTGGACATTATCATTTATGACGTGGCTTGAAAAATGAGGTAACTGCCAATTTGACAAATCAACAACTACCGTATCAACATCAGCTATAGTGCATGAGCTTGAAATGTTATTTAATGGTTATCTACAAAGTATTATTTTGCCAAGTCTTTTTTAGTATGCCATTTAAGAGCTTGGGAATAATAATTATTATTAGGAATAATTCCTAATAATTAAATTATTTAAATTTGAAAAAAGAGCAAAGAAGTAGCTGGGTCAAATTACCTAGGAGTAAAAGGCGATGTGTGGCCCGATAGATCTGCTTATCCTTCTGGATTTGCTGATTGATTCTCTTGTTAGCTTCTTTTTTCTTTTTCCTTTCCTCTTGTTCGATGGAGGAGGTGCCGCCGAAGCACCCCATGACATTCGGGCTCAGGAGCCGCGCTGACAGCTCCTTGGCACCCAAGTGACCTTTAGCACTTCCTTTTGGCCACTTGCCCCTTTGTTGGAACTGACCACTACTTGATAGACTTTCCCCTTCACTTGAAGACTCAGCCTGCACTGGATTATTCACTTTGACACAAACTTTAGAACACGAGTGGAGATTTTACCGAGCTCTGACTTATTTGAGAAGGTGTACTTATTATGAATGATTCAGCAACGGCAGATCAATCAGTATTTACAGTTTCGAGATTGAAAAAAGAGTTGGAAAAAATATTCAGTGGGGTTGTATAGAAACTTGTAGGATTTCGAAAAAGATTTACCGTAATCAAATAATATTTCCAAAATTTAACAAAATGTTTCGCTTTTATTCAGACAAGATCCGAGCACTATCACTTTTGATTAGTTATTACAATTTCGTTTCACTTGCTATATTATCGTTGTTGCAAATAAATTAAAAACTCAATGATACTCTATATAGATGGACATGATCATAAAATGTTTACTATAGAGTTATTAAGTATTATTACGCTAGATAAATAAGTTCGTTATTATTTGGAGAATCAATCCTTAACAATTTATAGTAACACCATGTAACACAGTTCAGGACAGGATTGATTGAGTTTTATGGAACGAATGAATGAACGTCCAATGAGTACTGGATTTCAAAAGGCTGTTCGAACTTAAAAGTAAGTTAGAGGAATTAAAATTCCAGTTAAAATAATGCGGTGGAAATTAATACGAATATTTAAATATATATTTTAAATGGCTTGACGATGAACACACATTGGAGCAAGGGTGTAGTCCTCGACAACTTTTTCCTTCCGCGACTAAATTCTTTCGTCTCAAGGATTAAAAACGTACTGAAGCTCAATATATGCCAAGAAGCACTTTGTATATATTTTGTTGGAGATATTCTCTCTAAGTTCTCTGTTAATTTCTCTCTCTCTCTCTCTGTCGCTCTTTTATACAAACCGATATATTTTGTAATTATTTCCCTAAGTTATTTTTTATATGTAATTTACAATATTTTTAAAGGTTGAAGTACAGCTCCACCATTACTGTTAAAATTTAATTTATATGTACATGAATTCAAATCACAGACAAATTTTTGTAACCGTAATAATTTCCCTCGAGTGTGCTAAAGCTTTAGCAAAAAAGGTCTTGAATTTTGCAAAAGTGTTTTTTTGTTTTGGCTTGACTGTATATTGAAAAGCTTTAGAAGAAAGGAAATGTTTTAGTTTAGGAAGGTATATACATTACAGATATATACCACAGAGAGAATTGAATATTTCACGGCTCACCAATGTCAACTCTATTACCGTCTCTCTGCTCTGCAGAAGATGATTTAACAAAGAGCAGAAGAGACAAGAAGAAGAAAAAGCTTATATTTTTTTTTATCTCTGATTTAGATCTTCACGTTCAAAGTCCCTCGATAAATAGGTGGAATTGTAGTACCGAGAAACTTGTCCAAGGTGGAATTGAATGTCTGGATAGAATACTGTGTATAGAATCCGTATTTTTTTTTCACAATTTAACCAGTTATATATCTCTTCCCTTTCCTATATCCTTAGTACACGACTGGTGGTCCATCCAGCAATTTTAAGTCTTAGCCTTTCCTTCGGTTGTCTGTCCGTGGGTTGGAAAAAAAATATTTCTCTCAGTATTATACTACAGAGAATGCCCAAGATAGAACAACCCAGAGACACAGAGAAGACAACGACAACACACGGTGGCCCAAATAGATCACTAGTTAGGAGATGTGAACACTCATCCAGTTCAGGGCTTTAGTACGATACCCCGAATAGCAAAATACGATTGCGAATCCTTAAATCATGCGCCTGCCCATTCAACCCTTTGACGAGTCGACTTTCTCCGCCACAGAACCTGAGTCCTCCTCTCGAATCTTCCACCATGAGCATCCTTCCACCAAGTTTTCTGAAACAGGTCCCAAACTTGTTTTCAAATCCATGCATATGCATCTCTCAATAACTTTCTTCACAAGACCACCCCACCCCGTCCTGTCTACAGTATAAAGTATTCGCATCTCTCATCAGGCATAGGTATACTTGTACATTATGTACTTCTCTACTGCTCTCGGTACTCTACTCTACACACTGCTCCTCCAACTCTCAACTCTTCTACTCAACTTCAACTCCTCTGTACTCCTCTATGCATCTCCTCAATTCAATACTCCTGCTCTATATAATGCATCGACTGTATACTTCTGGATGAATGCTCTCTACCCTTCTATACAGTTTAATACCTGAATTTCGTACACGGAATGATATTTCTCATAACTCTGCTTGTTTTCCTGTATTATTACCTATGTACTCCTTTTAAACATGTCCTCGCACTTTATCTTTCGAGTAGTCAGTACATCTCTCTCGTAATTAGTCTCTACCTCTCGCTCCTGTAATAAGCATCGCACTCCAGTCACAAGCATCTCCACTATAAGAGTTTTATAAGTTCCTTACACTTTTCGCAAGTACACTGGTGCTATTCACTTTCGTAGGAAAACTGCACGTTTCTCACCTCAAGGCTCCCGCAGGCCAGATGTGTACATATGTTGTAAGTACAAACATTGATGACATCGGAATTTAAAAACAACTTTCAATCATTAGAGAGTGCTGAGTAGTTCCAATCTAAATCCACGAGGCAACCTATATAGCTTTAATAATACAGATGTTTTTCCAAGTCTTAACTTACACATGCTATGTCGTCCTTTGGGGGGGGGACTATGCTCTAATGGAAGAAAATGGCATATTGGAAGAACCAGAAGATATGAGTCTTGTTCGAAAATTCAGCTCTCAGAAACATTCGTTCCATCAATCAATGAGCGTATAATACCTATGGGTATGTATAATGAGATAGCACAAAAGAGTAGATACGTCCTATCACTCTCATAAGAATAATGCGTTCCAGTAATTTAACGACGAATGACTTTGTAATTATATGGCTCATTTCATATTTCAATCTGTAATTTAATGAGAGGAATAAGTGCGTATTTCCAAATATGCCATTATTTCGCAATTAGCTCCCGGATGCTTTCCTTATAAACCTGAACACGATTTGGTCATAATGAATACTTAACAGATACTGTGAAGCATCATTAAGGTATTAACACTAATATACTAACGATAAGGAATACTGCATCCTTGTGAGGAGAATGATAAGAAGGAACTTAGGTATTCACAAACATTTGGAGTTCTTGGAGAAGAAATTAAGAGGACATCCTGAAAAAAAGTACTTCTGTAATAAGTAAATTCTATGTATAGTTAAATTAGTAGATACATGACATGTAAACAATTTGAAAGATAACTTAGAAACGGTACATATATAGTTTGCTAACGAGGACTTTGTCTTCTGAACAGGAGATGCTAGAAACCAACATGTTGTTTCGGCATCAGAGATTATGACTGTGTTTTTTGAAAGATGGAATAGCTTCGGAAGACACAGTGCAGTCTTCAACGGTTTTCATTACAACATTGGATTTTGCCACGATGCACTTCCCCAGATATGACTTTTAGGCCAGATTTTCACTGCCGTGAGCAATAAAATATTGCTAATAAGTTTGCTGATTGGTTTCAGGTGGTCATGAGGAGAGGTAACCGGTATGAAAAGCAAGAAAAATGCGAATGCCTGTTAATAGTATGCATAACAAGTACGGATCACATGAGAGCAGGAATCTACTTGAAACATGGTCATCATCGGAGATGTTGAGAAGCTTCAAGGATACCCATGAAATAATAGTTTCCATGTATAAATACACATACTTAATATAAGTTGCAATCCAGACAATTTGTATGCACAAGTTGTAGTGAGCTGGAAAAAGTCAACTAATAAAAAAGTTGTTTCCCCGAAACAACAAAAATGATTTGACCTTTCAATGCCGTTGTGTTGAACAGAAATCATAAATATTTGATAGTTACTGATTCATTTAAAAATCACTTGATCTGAGAACAAAGAGGTATAATTTATAGTATATTGAGTACAGTTAGTACTTATAGTCACTTAATGTACATACTACTAGAGAACAATCTAAAAACTCTGATGAAATCACAAAACTTAACTAAATAATCATTAATAAATTTTTCTACTATAAAGACGTTCTAAAAGATTTACATTATACAATTATGCGTTATTGTAAGTAAATAAAGAACAAGGAAAGAGAAATATATCCAGCAGGAATCCGTACTACAATGAGCCATATGTACAGGTAGTTTCCTGACACTGGCGTTTGGAAACCGGATTTGCTTCTCAGAAGGTACTGACCTAAAAACTACAATGTTATAGGTGATTATCGTATTCACGGGAAATACAAACACGCAGTAAAAAACTACACCGAACTATAGAAAAATAAACTGGGGAAAATGTACGGTTGTACACATTGTAAAAACATTAAAATAATTATGCGCTTGAAGTGGATATTTGACATCCTACGTGTTTAAAAATAGCTGATCACTAAATAGCGATCAGAATCATGTATCAAATCTACTTTTACAAGTTTTATCCTACGGTAATCACGCTTTTGTTTTGATCAACAAAAATTCAGTAAATGCACCAGGCCAAAAACAGCGCTCATTTCCCCATTTCTTTGATCTTCTCCATTTCGGCCAAGACGCTGGCGATTTTGTCTAAATCAGCAGGGGCTTCACCGCTGAGAATTTCCTCCAAGGCAGCTTCCGTTGTCTCGCTCAAGTATTCCTGTGAGCCTGCAAATAATATAAACAGAAAGTTAATTAAGATTTGCAATTAAATATTTAATCAAAAACTTATTTCCTAGTTTTTGGCTATTGATACATTAATTCCGCTTTGACTTCAATTGCCTGAATATTGAAAATATTTTATACGACAGTGAATGTAGGAGTGAACCACTTTCACTATTTTTTTCAATTATTCTAGTATTTATATGTCATCAGCCATAATCACTTAGGTATTACAAAACTTCTTTACATACATAACACACATATGTATGTTTATTATTACACACATGCTTTCCAGTCGCAGTTAACAGTAAAAATAAGAAATGTATCTCTTACAGTTATGCTTACTGAAAGAAACATGGAACATCAACAAGAGAAAATATATGTTGTACTTACATGTATGTATAACGTATAATTACAAGTATCATCGCGAAAGTCACTCAAAAACTATTCATTCATTCTTTCCATTCATTCATTTATTCAGGGTTCTGATTGGCGGAAAGAAGTATGCGTATGTTCATTCCACAACAATCCTGTCGTAGTTTGATAAGAAGAAAGCTACTTTCATTGAGAACATTGAGAGCCAATGTGGAGAGAAATAGCTAAACATCATACTATCTAACATCATAATATCTTGGCAGCGTAATTTCTGAATGGTTTAAACTGGGGAGGTCGCTTATTGCTCACAGCTTTCTACTGTGCGAAATTATAGACTAAAAGTGAATCTTTTCAAACATCAACAAGTTTAAAATACAGTGAAAAGTCTTCTCCTGCCGAAATAGTTAGGCTTTTGATCTCATGATTTAACTATAAGTAATACTTACTACAACTCATTAAACCGTTATTCCTATATACAAATTACTGAAAACTAGCCTACCTTTCTCAATCCCACTATATGAAGCTTGTCTATACATACTATTATTAACATGTGATTTTCGTTAAGCTTAAAATCTCACTGCAATTTACAAGCGCAACTGTATCATTAGGTAGGTACAGTAATTTCTCTTTTGCACATATGTATGTACGCATACTCAACAGGCTACGAGGCTCACTCAGATCAATTTAATTTATTTTGATATGATTTAATTTATTTTGTCATTAATACACATACATAATACAGTACTGACTGCCTGATATCTGGTCTTTTCATGGAATCATTACCTATGTGATCACATGATCAGAGAGACAAATTCATATTTCACCATTCTGGTATTTGCCCTATTTCAGACACAGTACAGATTCCATTTTAATGTTTTAAATTCACAAAAACCATTTTAAGAAAATTCTTATTACCTGACCTTTGGTCTATAAAAATGTACAAAAATGGTCTGCTATTTTCTCTATCTATTTTATTCTATTTTTTGTTTTGCTAAATTTAATTTTTTTAAATCTTAACATTTTAGCTAGATTAAAAATTCCTATTTTACATTTTTATATTACTTTAGTTATCCCCGCCTTATGTATATATATATATTATATATTATGTATATATTATATTATATATATATTTATATTATTATGTATTATGTATATTTCAACGCATAAATTTTTAAAACATTTTAGATGCTCATCTGCAAAACTGCTCCAGCGTTTGCATTTTCTATTGGCCTGGAACAAAAATCTAATCCAATGGAAGAATAACTATTCAGAATCCATTAAAAAACATTCCAGACGACTGCCTGGAAATTCCACTGGTTGGTATAAAAATTTCAGAGATTGTGAATTTCTTTATATAAAGTTGTAGTACTATTAAACTATCAATTTGAGGGATACAGCTCTATCATAAATTATCCACGAAAATATTTGTGAAATTATTTGAATATAAAACAATGTTTGGATTTATTCGAATCTTACTTGCTTGACATATCAGCATGTCCTTAAGGTACTGCAATTCCTTGGTCATATTATCAACTGTCGATTTGAGATGCTCGTTCTCAAGCATTAATTGCGTGACCCGTTGGTTCGCCTCCATGGTTCGCTGTTTTGTCTTGTCTCGGGACCTTTTGACAGCGTTGTTATTCTTCTGACGCTTCTCACGGTACTCGATCGAATTTTTGTCGACGTTATTGCCTCCCTGCTTTCTCTTTGAGCCCATTTTGAATTCTACAAAAATTAAAACATTCTCATGATTGAATTACTTGTAAAAATGAAGAGTAATAAAATGGCAAGTACATTCAGATGCGTACTAGGGGATTCCCATTAAAAACCCTTTTACTTACCTTCACCAATCACAACTTGCAAAAAAAGGAAAAGTAGGATACAGATTTGAAATTCCCAAAGTTAATCCACTATTGTTGAAATTTTCCAGAAAATGTCCTCCTATTAATGATCTCTGCACAAGTTTTTATAATTCTGCTGATTTTTGTTAAATTTCCCTTAAATCCAGTCGTAAATATCTCTTTAAAATGGAGCAGACTTCGCAAACACAATTATCCTCTTCCGAGTTCAACGTATAAATGACTATTGCAACAGAGTAGATTGCATCATCTGGCCAGATTCTTGACTTTCGTCTTCGCCCGAGGCGAAATAGGACATTTAAATAAAAGAAATCTTCCCGCAGTTTTCGCCCTCTCTATGGCCATGTTTAAAAACCCTGACTACAAATTCCGGCAACTTTCCTAGGGGACTCTGTTTGACTTTCAAACATTTGACGACTTGGTTCTCTCTAGAATGTTTCATTTATTCAGTTTCAATTTATTTTTAGTATAATCCTCGATAAAAACTTATCTCGAGTGCCTTTCTCACGTCAATGAGTGCAGAAGCCCTTGACGATTATTCCAAATTCCAAGTACTTAAGTTAAATTTTGTTTTTAATAAATTTTAATGTAAATAAAATAGTTATTTATCTAAGATTTTTTTAATTAAATTAATTCTCCGCTGGTTTAATCACCAAAAACCCTAGTGGACAATACTTTAGATGTTTTTGTGGACATGTAAATTGTTTGCTTGTCAATTTTTAATTTTGCGCTAATGCATTAACTGTATCAATAATAATAATACATATAATGATCAATTAATATTAAACTCCACAAAATTTCACGTTGTTCTAGAAGTTCTAGAACGAAATCTGGGGATGCCCGAAATTAAAAAAATGGCTGCTGGCGGTACATAAATGGCGGTCAATCGAGCAGATAATCGGCAGGCAACCCGAACTACGTGTATATGGAATGATTGTGCCAGAAGCCAGAATTGATCAAACTTGCATCAAGATCTTTGTTAGACTACATTTTTTAACTTAATTATTTATTGTGGTTTAATATTTTAGTAAAAAGATATGATGATGACTCATTTTTTTTAAATTTCCCGAGTCAAAGCAATGATCTTGAATCGTGAATCATACGTGACGTAAATAGTTAATTATTACATTTTATACCCAAATCGAATTACGTCTTGATGTGTAATATCACGTATATAGTGCAGGAGCTCTTACCTGTTGATGATACACTTATACTTTAGAATGATGACGAATGATGATGATACACTATCACTTACTACAAAAAGAATAACAATAATAACAACTCTTAACTTAAACGCACTTGAGTCTAATAAAATGACGAGGCATAGTAAACTTTAAATAGTTATGGTAGACTTGCATTGATGTCATAAATAATCTCAAAAAGGTCTTTATACGTTGTTATGAGTTGTTAATCGGGAAGCTAATCAAAGGACTCAACATATTGTATTATTCACTCAAGATGAATGTTCTACGTATAGTTGTTTCAATCAAACTTGAGCTTTTAGTAAATCTATACTTGAAATTTTTCATTGGGCTTATAGTTGTATTAGCTATTATATGGGCATTAGACATGTATTGGTATTAGGATTCACGCTACAAAATGTTTAATTTTATTCCCATGCTCACGATTCAAGATCCTGGAAGGAGATATTAAATTAAGACTCAATTAAACATATGCTATTAAATGTTAAATGCGAACATTTAATATTTATTATTAATATTTTAACATGTGAGTTTCATATTTTTGCAACATTCTGGACCACAAGGCATTACTATAATATAAGAGCGGACTAAAAACATTTCCAAAGTAGTTTCTCGACAAAGTTGTAAATACGCATCTAGTAGTTTTATCTTATTGTTAGTTTAAGGCATATATTTTCAAGTGATATCTGTATTCCGTCACACGTTCTGTTGATCTCTGTATGGTTCTACTACATTCACATGTTTAGTTATGTACTTACATGACGGTAAGTTCCAACGTGTTCCCTGGAAAGAATCTGGAAAGCACGAGTGGATTTGCGCTGGGAATACACACATTACTTTCTACGTTCTTCCCTTGATTCTTCCCTTTACCTTGATTATTCAACCTGATAAAAGTTTGTTTGTAGACCTCAAGCAACTTTGGAAATGGCAACTTCTCTGCTTCAAAATTCATAAAATACTTGCAAAAACAAATAAAAGGCTTCCTTTCTAAAAGATTTCATTTACTTCCTTTCATTATTTATTTCCCCGGTGCTACCTTCACAGTCCACACACAATTATATCTGCCAATGGTACTTTCAGTTTTCTCGGACATTTCATAAAGCTCGTCTATCTTGTAACTAGTAACTATACATACACAGATAGTTATAACTATACACAGATAGTAGATAGTTATAACTAATAGTTATAACTATACAGATGCTTTTAAGATATGAACCCCCTCAGAAGTTCCAAGAAGCAGCCTTTTTGCTTTAACCCACCCACACAGCCAAACTTATTACACAATACAACCTTTGATTTTACTAATGTCAGATAAACAGTAGTTTCAATTTATAACTTATGAATCTGAAAATTAATTAGGACGGAATCCGTATAGTTACCTTCCCCATGCAATGGTGATCTGCAAGACTACATATCTGATCTATAGAAGAGATCTACCTCCATCCGTAAAACACACCGTATAACTGACCCAATTTGGATGGGAACTACATTATTAATAAATTATATAATGAGACTCATTTACTCCAAATTATTTTCGTGAGCAAGTGCAAATGCTTGGTTGGCAGGAGAGAAGCTGCTCATTGAAAGTAAAAACTGGAGCATAATCCTACAGCTACTAGGTCGATTGTATAAGTACATAGTCACGGTACGGCACTTATTAAGTGCGAGTCACAGCGATTCATATATGTAATTATACAAAACGTATGTATTATGTACAAAAAGCAACAACAATCATTCCAAGCAACAAACATGTAAAGCATGAAGAACCAAGTAGCCTATTCAGTACACTTCCGTCAGGAATTATACATCCATAATGGAAATAGATACAGTTGTAGATAGGAAGAACAATAAACCTAATAAATTTTCTTTATGCACGCATTTTTACTCCCAAACACTATTAACTACAAGATGATATCCCTTACGTAATTAATACGTGTGCTACATAAGCTCCTACTATGCCACACAGACGAGGGAAATGTTTTTTTTACTGTTTACACCCCTTTTACACACCATATGAACACAGACGCAAACAAACTTCAAAGGAGCCCCCATAACAACAACAACAACAACAACAACAATCATCAACAATGGGACTTAAAACCACGGAATATCAGGTCAGCCTAAGCAGAATAACAAGAACAAGCCCAAGCCCAACGGCATGTCATAATCATAATTAGGCCGTGGAAATCAAAAGTAAACTAGTGAGTGAGGAAGCAAAACTTGAAGGAATTCAGCACGTGCTCCCAATATTATATAATTTTCACGCAGCTTCCCAACAAACGCCATATAGGCACACAGGTAATGCCAAACCAGTAGTGTGGTACCAACTGACCCAACAGCTTTTGGAAACTGTGTTTACATTTTTTTCTCAATTTAATCACATATAATATGCAAAACCATTAGGACAAGTGCCGGTTGAAAGTAAGAGTGGGACACACATAATAATTTTATATACCTAAAGAAGATAGAAACTATGTAGGTAACTCTATGTATCTAACTATGTAACTGCATGTACTTCAGGTTCGTCCCTTAATGATCAGTGAATTCAAAGTCTCACACTGAAAAGTAAATAGGTGAATGTTTATTTGATATCGATGTTGCCTACTAATAAGAGCTCTGAAGGAGGAAGATATTCCTTTGCACTTCATGTTGATAATCAAATGACCAACCGTAGGTGTACAGCCCGACATTCAAAATTTGCTATATGTATAGTCATTTAAATACATATGGGATCGAAAGCAACAAGTAAGTGGATTAAGTGGATCAGCGTTGTTATGAGCGATCCAATTTTTATTGCAAGCACATAAATTAAGTACATTAATTTCCCATTAAAATTCTACGTCTTCGTCAATTATACAATTTTCGCAATCAGGACAAAGCCAGAAGCAATGCTCCGTAATAACTGAGACATAACGTCGAACCTAATGAACCTAATCTAATATAATATTGGCATGACAGCGTCAAAGGTTGGGAAAATGATTAATCAAAGGGAAACACACACTGTTGTTGTTATTTGCCGGAAAGCTGGAGATTACTCAAGGAGTAAACAGTGATACTCAAAAGAAAGAAGGTGGGTATTTATGATTGTCAGTCATTGCTCGAGACGTACAACTATTAATAAATAGCAATAATTTGTCAAGAAAAGAAGAAGCTCTCACTCATTACCGCATATGTATATACAGCTCCGGACTGCGCCAGCACCATATGTGTTATAAAAGTCGAGCATCTACTAGATTCTTCCTTCCTAGTCGTCCAACTGCGTGAAAGTACATAATAGTAATATTCCATGGAAGAATCTGTCATGAAGACAGTAAAGTTAATGTTTATTTGCATTACTTATTTTAAAAAGTATTGACTCTCATCCTGTGTATGTACAGTGGTGGAAGAAATCCATTGGGTTTGTCGACACGTTTGTTTTGTGTTCATGAGGATTGATTAGTCGTGTTTTCTAGTACAATCTGTAAAATGCTAGAAGACGATGGAACCTCGGTGATACATGGAATTTATAGTAGTCTTCAAGTCTGATAAGAAGATGACAAACTATGAGTAGTAGGTTACAGACATTGTTTGGAGGATAGAGCTCATCTTTATGTGTACCTACAATAAGAGTATGTACATATGTTGACAAACTCACAGACTTATTATGCTATCATGTGTGTTGTATATATACAATGTGGACGAATCCGTAGTTAATTGTCAAGTATTACATGTTCTATCTATCTCTCTCGCATGTGTACATAGTAATAATGGTTAGAAACTCACACAAATTGTTATTAAAAGGAAATTAGTAAAGATGTCATTTCACCGTGACATTTGAACTGTATACACGTAAAGTCGACAGCATGTTTGTGGAAGATCGACTGAATGAATCGTCGAGATTTTACTCGACTTCAGTTCTATTTAAAACTATATATACGGAGTAATCATTAAGACCTTTGTGGTAGGCAAGAAGGTAGTTAGCTACACAACTGCTATTATTATGTGACTTGTGTATGTTTGGCCTACAAGGATGAGCTCGGTGTTGATGTTGTTGTTTTTGTCGACAGATAAGGCAGATATAATATCTATACACATGGGAAGACACTGCTTGACTCGACCAGAAATCACAACAGTCGCAGAGAAATAGTCAAGAGTTACGTTCTGATCGTTCTCAGCTTACCTATTACTATTCCTATATTATACACATTATACACTGTACAAGACCAGGTGGAAAGTCATATATGCAAAGGAGTCTGAGGTAAGGAATTCATCTTTTACGGCATTCACATTCACACATCTAGGTATATAGTTTAAATACTTCTAATCGCTGTGCTCATTTCGTTTTCCGTACTCATTTATATAGGAATAAAAAAGAGACAGGAGTAAGACACATTTACTTACCCACGCACACACACACACACACTCACCACACACATATACAGAATAATATATTCCCATCAACACGGAGAGCATTAAAAACCATATTCTCTAATATCCCATTTTTATTTCCTAGTTAGTATTATACTAATAGTACATTATAAAAGTTGAGAGCAACTATATATGTAGACAGACAGGGAAGAGAGGAAAAGTAAAAACCAACGGCAGTATCCTGCACGTTGATTTGCTCAAGGTAGGCAATAGGCAAAGAGCAGAAAGGGATGCAATGCAATACTATCGTGTCAGGGGGGGATTCAACAACCAAGCAGTGTTACTACTAGCTCTTATATCACCAGTCACTACATGAATACGAACAGTACATTGATGGTTGTGCTACAAGAACTTTCATTTACTGTTGTGCTTGACACACGAATGTTGAATAATATTGAAAGGGAAATCCAAGTCAGTTAGTTGAACGACAGCAAAGAGGTACTACATAACTCTGGGAGCCCACTACTTTTTGCGCTCTTTTCCTCTCTCTCTCACACACACACAGAGTGTTCGTCTGTAACCACACAGCCCAACAACTACACACTCTTCTCAATTTTTGCAATTTTATTTTACATTTATGAACAATTTTCCCATTCCACTCATACATTTTACCACAATTTTTTGAAATTTTTAAAAAAAATTCTCCAATTTTCCACACAGATTTAAAGTGCGAAGAAGAAGCCTTGGACAAATCATTTGAAGACCAAGTGTGCCAATAGATATTTAATAGTTGTTGATTGCTTCCTGACGGACAGAATCGCTCCGGAGAGCGAAGCGTGTGGATCATAACACAGTTCCCGTTTAATGTGTGAATCTGCACTACGTTTCAAGTTTCCCCTTCTTGGTCAACAGTTCCAATTGAATTTTATCACAAGAGAATCCGGAAGTGACTTGCTCTACTGCAAAAGCATCCACGGATTAAAGAACTAAATTCTACCTTTTATTCCTTCATGTGCTCACTTCTTGTGGAAGACTTATACTTGTTTTTGGAAAACTCGATAAACAAATCCAAGTAATTAAATAACTGAATTATTTAACTCTCCTGCTCTATACTTGTGAGCTGAACGAATGATTTTGTTGAGCATCTCTCAGACTCAGGAGAGATTCGTGAATTTTTTGACATCGTGATTTACACAAAGTTTCCTACCCCTACAACACTCTCAAACAGATACGTAATCAATAACAGTGCATTGTGAGAAAGGGACGAGATACGTGAATGTAGTTTTGTGTGTATGTGCAAAATATCTAGTACACCAGACACAAGCATCTTCTCATATGCAAACTCTTCACATCACAATCGAATCCTTTAAGGAAGTGAGTGGCCCAGTACGCCTAAAGTGAGAGGTCCGAGTTAGTTGAACGTAGACTGTATATGCCAGCGTGGACTAATAAATTACTTGCAATTTGATTTATACCTGTCGATTTCAAATAGATACATTTTGAGAGACTTGTCGGAATTTTGAGCTGGTTCGTGAACAAAAGGGAATTATTTGATTTGTGAACCAATTATATAGTGAGCTATATAGAAGATACTCTATAAACTTTGAATCCTCAAGTTAATATTGGAATGAAGTGGAGTGACTAAAGACAAATTACACAAACTTTATAATGGCATCTCCACAAATGTACGATACCGGGTTGGAAAACCTGAAGAAAGCTGCCCTTACAGTCAGAGTGCGCTCCTTCCTTAGTCAGAATGGAGAGATAGATCCGGCGGATCTGGAAAACCCTGAATTATCCCTTGATCTCCAGTCCCTCATCGATGATCCTAACTTTGAAGTTGGTGAAGGACTCTTCCCAGAACTCCTGCACAATCATGAGAAGCAGAATGGCAAAGCAGAGTACTCACAGCTGACCACCCGGAACGGTCATCAGAATGGTCACGGGGTGAACGGATTCAACCGAAATCCTCTAGCTTACATGCCCCAACCCGTTCACGGTGGCTCTAGTTTTAATAACAATAACAATAACGACCCGAATGTCCTCGTCAAGGAGGAGCCCATGGATCATCGTCGGATTGTTGACTTCAATGCTAACGCCGTCAGCTCAACGGATCCCAACCCATACTCTAATTATTCGAACACCCTGTCAAACGTGACTTCCCCCAGCAGCAGCAGCGGCAGCAGCCAAGGGTACAGTCCAAATGCATACATTCACCATCACTTGACACCCGCCACGATCCCAAGTGGAAACGATGGTCTCAATGGCAAGGGTTCCCTGAGCTTCAACGGCAAAGGTCTTCATCACCATCACCTTTCCTCCAAAAAAGTCAAGAATGTCGACAAGGGGAGTGATGAGTACAAACGCCGAAGAGAACGAAACAACATCGCTGTTCGCAAGTCCAGGGAAAAGGCAAAGCTCCGATCCCGTGAAACTGAGGAGCGTGTCAAAATCCTTGCTAAAGAAAATGATCGTCTTCAGAAAAAGATTGATCTACTCACAGAAGAACTCACATTCCTCCGATCATTCTTTTCCAACGTGGGTGGACTCCCGGAACAAATTCATCGGGAATTCAATAAACACCTCGAGACATTCCAACACCATCATATCCAAAATGGAATACAGTAAGTCTTACTTTTAACATTCTACTACTACCATAACACTATAATTACTACTAGGTATGTCTACTATCTGGCTTTAAGGTTATTTGGCAAGGAGCAGGAAATGCTTCCATTAATCCAATAGACAATTCAGTGACTTCGACTGCAGACACATTGTCCAATCTTGTTTATTTGCTCCAACTGATTTAGATTTTCTCTAATTTGGCTCAATTTTGACAACCACAGAGTCCTTTTTTCAATCTATATTATCATTTATGTAATCCTGACTTTCCATCTAATTACACCTCTGCTATCAATTTCAAATTAAATTTGGTCATTTAAGTATTTGTTTATTTTTCCTTGTTATGCTGTAAGTGTCCTAAAAAGGAAAGATGTTTGTCAAGTGGTTTTGATCTGAAATTAGTATATAACTAGGAGAGACAGATTGAGAATGGATAAGATCCCGACGCATTAACTTGCTTTTCTTTCGGGTGATGGCATGTCTACGTGTTTTGGTTGAAGTCTCTAAAGGGATGGTGGGTGTGTAAATAATACATCTGTGCATACTTGATACTTCTCTTTTTAACTCCCTGTACAAAGAATATCTGCAAAACCATGTATAATTTGGCAGTGGATACTTAAAACTTTAGAAATTGACCCTAGAAATGATAAAGAACCAGATATACATACAGCTTTTGCAGCATTTGCTAAAGTACTCTCCGCTTAAAACTTTCCTCTTTGATTGACCTCCCGGTCGCCGTTTTTCTTTGCTTTCAGTCTGCAGTAATTAAAATATCTCAAGAATCCTGTACTGTAATATCCTGTCCAGCTCCCCCATAAGAAGACGTTAAGGATGCCTGTGTGAATGGTCCTCGATGATGGTTTGCGTGCGTTGCGGAATCTTCTTCTCCCACATCAACAAGTTCTTCTTCTTCCCTTTGAGAAAATGTCAAGTATTTTACACAAAAAAAACCACAATAGCAGGAGTACGAGCAGAAGACCATGTACGGATGAAGACAACTCAATTTATCCATGGGGGTAGAGTGTGAAAAGTGAAAACAATGAAATGCCTGCCTGTTGACGGGACACATTAATGATTTGTTTCCCGCTGAATTTCACGTCTGTCAACCCTTGTCATCGCATCATCCGCTTCATCCTCTCCATACTTGACTTGATCCATTGGTTGAAAAGAACACCCTCCATAAGAACAAATACTCTATAGGAGCACTCTCCATAAGAACATCAAGTAGTCCACACTCCATAAGAACATCATATGGGAGCACCCTCCATAAGAACAACATATACAGGAGCACCCTCCATAAGAACAACATTAGGAGGAACCTCCATAAGACAACATATAGGAGCACCCTCCATAAGAACAACATACAGGAGCAGCTTCCAGAAGAACAGATAGGACTACCTACATGGATGTGGGAAGGAGTCAACCGTTTGACACACAAATTGTGTGTCCTGCACCAGTGACTCGAATGATAAAAAGTGCAAGTGCATATCCCATTTTTATTATTATATTGAACACTTTACTTGACTTTTAAGTCACTATATATACTAATATTAGTTATACACATATCTTAGACTATTCACACAAGAAACGAAGACCTCTTATATCGCTAATATGATATACAGTAATAAGACAGCATTGTATATATAAGTATATGCATATAGAAGATCGAATGCCAGGAGATAGATTGACAGGCATGGAGAAGATACATACATACTAGGACTCTTATTGTTACTGTTATAAAAACTTACTGAGCTGAACTCGATCTAATTTTTAAGTAATTACTTATTAGGCATAGCTAATTTTATTTTCCTTCTCTTTTTTTTTTGATTATCTAGTTTTTACGAGCACAAGCAATGATGAGGGCATACGCTTGGATTTTATTATTCATTATTATGATAGTACTTTAATAGTGATACACATGCATAGCAAAAGTACTTACTTTTCCGTGCTTGCACTTCCGTTCATATGTGCATTTTTACATCTTCCCCCTTATGTATAGCTATATTTTAGCTCTATAATTTGTACATTGAATCCTATAGTATGGAAACTGTATAGTCTACACATAGTGTTAATAGGAAGGAACACAATTCCATACGGATAGTGTGCTCTCGATCATCATTCCCATCTTATTCCTGCTTCTTCAGTCTTAGCATCCACAAGTCACGATAAGCAGGTCCTGTAGTGTTAAAAATCATTCAACGTAACAGATTTTTGTCATTGTAGCAGATTTTTTAATTGTAACAGATTTTAAAAATCGATCGTATTCCAGAAGATTTTATTTTGTCCTTGCATTTAACTTGCTCTATCCCTTTTACATATTTTGACCCCATCCCCCGGCAGGTTTTAGCAAGTACTTCAAACATGGTCTTCTGTGTCGTAAAGATATTCATTCCCATTGATTTTTTTATTTTGAATTGTATATTTTATGATTTATAAAATAGGTTTTGGCTTCTCTACACAATTTTAATGAGTTTTGGAACCCTTTATATATGTATAGGTATATATATTAAAGTATAGGAAGGTTGTATTTTGTACTGGGAGGGTACCCAAAGAAGTACAGCATCGTAACGATATTGCTGGGAAGAATCAATCTAGTTCTTAAATAGTACACATTATATGTATGGACTTCCAGGAGGAAATACATAAATTATATTATGGTAATTAATTATTGTAACTATATTAGCTACATGGTAAGATAACAACAACAACCTTATAGTGTTGAGTACATAAATAGTAATTTTAATCGTAAGGTTCTTATAGTAGATGTTTACGGCAAAGGAGCGTACACACAGCAAGAAGATAATAATGATTATTATAGTTCATATTATTATTAATAAATAGTTTGTATAGCTACTATACTACACAACGATATGTAAAAAATCATTCCTTGAGACCAAAGAGCATTTCCTTTAATGCCCATCTTCAGCACCGTATAAATATCATTCTATAACGTTGATTTCGCATATATATCGGTGACTTCCAACATAGCGTGACCCACATACAGAAAATTACCTTGGTGCACTAATTGGGAAAAGCTTATAAAGAGTTTTACACTGGCCAAGTATGTATATTTAAATCCTTTAAATTAATGTTAAATCCCTTAAATTAATGTTAAATCCTTTAAATTAATGTTAAATCCCTTAAATTAATGTTAAATCCCTTAAATTAATGTTAAATCCTTAATTAAATATAAAATTTTAAATAAATTTAAACCCTTAAAAAACTTAAACCATAATTAAATCCTGGAATCATATTCATAAACAATAGCTACTTTTAATTTTTTTTCTAATAATAAATAATAGTAAAGTTAACGAACCGAAAGCGCCCTGCATCTCCCATTCTGTAATAATATAATATATTAAGTATACAGGTAACCATTTCTGTGAATTATTTTCTAAGTACCACTTGATCGACCCTGATCATCTTGATTGGAACAATCCACTATACTTATACAATAATTTCTATATTCTATAATAATATTTCTTTATTGAGAAACAAACCACAAGCATATATAGTGACAACAATATTCCCAAATTACTTTTAATTTTTGTAATAAGCTCTATACAGAATTGAACAAACAAGGTAAATAAGTACTTACATAACGTTCTACCATAGCCCCTACGAATTAAATACGAATAGCCCCCCTTCATACTTACCTATCATTGTATTTGTAAACCCTTTTTTTGTGTATAGAATTTAGTCTGGCAAGTTTCCCATATACATATATTAGTCTTGACTTTTTTTTAATGATTCCAATGATTTTTGTTCTGTCATCATTATTATTTTTTTTAGCTCGTAGCAGAAACAAAATAAAGACTTGAAGACGGTAAAATGAATTTTACGTCTCTGTATGTATGTAATTATATAAAAATAATTAATTATTTTGAAGTCCATTCAATGTAATAATTATATGGTTTGTTGTAGTCGCTTTAAGACAACTTTGTGTAACTGTAAGGTATTCCAGGATGTTAAAATGAAAAAGACTCGCTATGTAGATATTAAAATGTGTAATAAATATACAGAGACCCTGAGCAACGAACTATTATTGAATCGGGAAAGATTTACGAACCCCGCAAAAAACAACGGTGCCGACACCTTTTGTAAGAAAAAAATGAAGAAAATGCTTAGAAAATATTATCCCCTTTGACCAGTTTAAAAAGACCACCAATATTATTGACCCACAACCACAACTTCCCCCCTAATTTTATCGACGTACATACAACTTATTGAATAAATAATATATATTAAAAGTGTACAATATTATCTTATTTTGCGTTGTGGCTCTACAATTTATGTCTATTATATAAGTGATATATAGTAATTTACTGTCGTTGTCATCACTACATATATATTATTTTGATTATTTACTTGGAATAATAATATTATTTTATTTGTGTATTCTTAATTGTATTTAATAAAGTCTAGAAGCATTATTAAGCACTTGTATAAATAATACACACTATATAGCTACTACACATGCATCCATTATTCCACGTTGAACTGTGATATACCTTGAATAACAACTCAAATTCAGCGGCATTGCCCATCATCATCATGTCTCTCCAATATTTTCGTTTCATACCTCCCCGCTCCTTCTGTCACAATTCTGGAATCTTCATTTCATGCCCAATTTTTCCACTAATTAATTTTAATTCATTCATTTTCCGCTAATTTCAATTAATTAATTTTCATCTAACTTTATTTAATTAATTTTCATCTAATTTTACTTAATTGATTTCCATCAAATTTTAATTAATTGATTTCCATCTAATTTAAATAATTAATTGCCAACTAATGTTAATTAATAGATTTCCCATTAAATTTTCTCACAGTCGCGAGTTAAAATACTTTTCACTGAATGTTCATCAAAAAGCACAAGATTGTCAAATCAAAATGTTTTTGTGTTAATAGATATTCATACATCTTCCCGAAGATATGATTAAAACAAGTACCTTTTACATATTAAATGTTGTGTATCATAGTATTCCACATGTATAAAGCATATATCTACAAACATATAAGCTAATAAGAATATTGTGGCTATAATTAAGATCATATATAACATATAAGAAAAGATACTTTCCAAGAACGACAACAGAAGTTCAAGATTCAACCCTTTCCCGAGTAAACAGAAAACAGAACTATAAACTATACATACTATTGTACTATTGTACATACTAGCGTATAGCCTGGAATGAAATTGCAAAAAAAAAATTTGCAAAACTACTGTCGACAATCTTGATTTCCGACAATTTTCTCCCGAGTGTTGTTATTATTATTACCTATATTATTAATTGTTGTGATCTTACTCTACCGATAGCTCTACAGCTAACCTACGGAGTAATTACATTATAATCGATATCATGATAGCACGTGGGATATAATTACTTTAATGTGGTATACTACGGAAGGATTAGAACCTATACAGTAATATAACTACGATTGTTGTTGAACTGTTTTCTGTACAATCAGTGCGTAAGATAGCTTTTGGCAGCGAAAAACTTGTTGTTTAAGGATATTCCAAATTAGTTTTTTTTACAATGGTTGAGCATATTGGATAACTTGGAGCTCAGGCGTATGTATAAAACTATAGGATATGTTTAGATTCTAATTGAAACAGAAACTGTTACCTACATTTAAAAAAAGTATTGTTGAGCGAATTGGTGTGCGTCGCTAATATGCATGCTAATGTAATTACTCAAACTCTGTAATTGTGAATGACTTGCATGAGCGGTGGCGTGTGACCACCAAACAGGGAAGTCGTTCATCTGTTATATAATTGAATATATACACCACATTGAATATACTATGTACTAACTATATATAACAAAACGTTATTTCTAAAAACTTCTGCACGGTTTACAATTTTAGCTTAAGTATGTACGGCAATGTAATATTCGTAAATAATATGTTCATGGAGATCAGAGTATCGAAAGTATTCCATTGTAACATCCTTTTTCCAGCATTTAAAATAAGTGTAACATGTGTAATAAGAAAATAATTAATAAGGAGACGTATCTCAAGATCCTTCTTTGCTTTTATGAATGTAAGTTAATAAGAGTAAAAGTTGTATAATAATAAAATCTTCTCTACCTCTTTCGCAATCATAAATAAGTTCACTATAGGGGCAACTTAAGATTTTCTTTATTTTTATGAATTCCGTATTCTATACACCTTTATAGATCTTTTAATTCTTAATTTAATTCACAGACAACATTAAGCTGAACATTTTTACACATTTCTCGTCGATTTTTTGGGATATGTGGCAACTTAAACACGTGGATTTTTTGGGTGCGTGGTAACTTTTACGCACGGTCCCGTCACTCAAAGACAAATTGAATATTCTAACTTATAACGCTAGAAGAATGTATTATAACAAATTCTGTAGAAATTAGTAAGACCTATAGTTATACTTATTATTCATTTGATAAAGTAGTCAATTTATTTTTGATTAAGTAAATATTACAAGTACAATATGTGAGTTATATAGTGACTATATATAGTGATAGTTACTTGGATCAATAATTTAATGACATTCATGTGTATTACATTACCATAAGTCTCATTTATGAGCGAGTAAAACTTGATCAACTTTTCCTTGTGAATATTATATAAGTATACACCTGATAGTGAGTATTGTAGTAGTAGAAATTTAACAATATAGTTTAAAATAATTTATGCTAAAGCATACTACGCTATTATAGAAGATCAAATATAGTATATGTCAAACTTATATATCTATATATGTCTACAGTACATTAATTATGCTTTATTTTAGAAAAATGACTCTTTTGTTTTTCAATTGTTAAGTGTATACTAATAATGTGTTTGACACTGATGATTAAATTTCTAATGTGTATACTATAGTAAAAGGAAAATCCTAGTATCAGTTCTTCTCAAGTATTTAATTCCTTGCATATAACATAGATTAGTATAACTTGATATTAATCTGCCAACATATATAATTACATTCAATTACAACTTCGTCCATATGTCTCTTATTCTCATTATGTAGTTAAGTTCACTTGCATCATTGCATCCTGGCTGGACCACCAGTATAGGTGAGATGAGAGCATCTCACAAGCCTTCAATATATCGAAGATAATAATTTATTGCTCTTTATTTAGTTCCTAAATGAGTTGATAATGCTATGAGTTCTTAAATGAGCTTTTGATTTGAAGGTATTGCAGTTAAGTTATGATAACGCTGCGCATAAGCATAATGCTGTTCATAAAGAACGAAGCTCTTTATTATGAAGTCTGATATGCAACATACACTATACAGATAGTATACAAGTACTTATAGTATACGTATGCCGAAGAATAAGATAGCTAAGATCTATTATACTTCAATGGATAAATCTGAATAAAGTTTCAGTCCTCTGCTTTGTTTTGCCAAGGTCGAATAATGCTATAAGGTTGACATCTCTTTCACCTAAGAAACTGGATAATGTGCGAGTCTAGTAATTGTATTTAAACTTTAGTTGAATTACATAAACTGCAGATACAGTAGATTTAAACGGTAGGTGCATCACTTATAAACTGTTACAAGTTATTTGTCAAGCCTTCCAAGCTGATCGACAGCATGTGCAGGAGCTAATAGACCCCACGACACGTAGACACACGAGCATCCGCTTTATTAATATAAGCTCATATAGAGCGTTTGTTTACTGACAAGTCTTCCCACTCCGCACACATGTAATTACACAAAGGAAAATGAAATAATTACTGGAAGAAGAGCAAGGATGAGGAGCTTAAGTGACTGGAAGTATAAATGAAGCGCTCGTACTTTAACCTTGGTGATCACCCCAAACCCAATAACTGCATTACTTATTATTACTATTGGTATTATCGTCCACACAATCCAATTAGTAGTCTCATCTTGCTGCTCTCCATATTAAACAAAAAATGTATCAAAAACTTCCATAGCAGTTGACATGTGGATCTTATCGAGGAGTTAATTATCTAAAAAGTGTATACTTACACATAGTACTTATAGTATTGGAACTACTACGAGTGATTCCGGAACTTGCTAAAGAAACGTTTGCCACAGGAGCCGTTTAACATGTTGATAGAAGGGAATTTAGCACATTTGTTATCTTGTATCCCATAACTTCGTTACCTTCAGTCTCTATCAGGAAAATTTGCATTGAAGGCAGCATTATAGTCTATAGTAAGTACACATCGTACATGTGGAAGATCCCATAATGACAGAAGGGGTTGAGATTCTGTTCGAGTTTCCACATATGCGTTCGTGTTTACAGCTGTTTAATGGACCAAAGGAGAAGTTATAGCAGAAAACAAATTTCAATTTAATAACCACTTGATCTTGAAGTTCCACTCACTTTATCATTATATTATGAACTTTTACATGGTCATTGATAGGAGACAATGTCATTTCAACTGTTTCATATAGGGGGGAAGTTGGTAGCAGTTTGTAATAGGCGGCTGCTTTCTTCCGTTCCTTCCCATGTAAAAGGTAAAGTTGTATAGGGACTACTAGTCCTTGCCCAGCATTGGGAACCATCCCTGGGCCAGTGCGTATGTACATGACTATTACTACCGCCATAGCTCCATATTGATTCAACTATGAGAAAAGATAAAGGTCTGGTGTGGAAAAGTAGTGTTATTAGATTAATTTAACTAAATGCGATAATACAGATACAATCAGTTCCTCTGTCGAGAAAAAATGTACATATATTTAGCATACGTTTATTCCATATGTGGACTCAAATACACGGAGAGCATATTATTTATATCCCCATATAATAATACTTAGGACCACCCGTTTGCCATTGCGTGCTGTGGTCTACCGAGACGATTGCGCGTTTAAAACAATTTTATTGCCCAAGATTTTCACACATTGTAAGACTCCTCTCCGTCTTCTCACCCGCTCCATTATCCTGGCCCACGAATTTCTCTGCAGGAATTCCAGCCCCCGTTTAAACTCGGAGACACTTGGCATGGGATCCTATAGCTAATAAGGTAAATAATGGTCTAAACTTATCATTTCTACTATCATCCTCTTCTCTTATTTTCCCTCTTTTCTCATCATTTAGCCAATTTCCAGCTTGTTTCATGCGGACGGTTCAAACAGTTTAGAAGTCGTTTCCTTTACCTTAACATGATGATCCTGAGTAAGCTCATAACTATCTATCGATTTGCCCCTTACACCCACGTAATGGACAACAACTACGCAGTACACAGGTAGGTTTATACCTAATACTATAGAACTACTGAGTATCTTGGATGCTTTAATAGCTTAATTTGGACAATATTTCCGCAGTTCAAAGCTGGTGGAAGGACAAAATAGGTTCAAAATACTCTCCACCAAGTCCTAATGTCTACTCATACGTAATTTCGAATATAATGAAGTTTCACTTAATTGAAGGTCCTATAACACCATTAAGATTAATACAATTAGAAGTAAGCTCCTTTGACTACATCATCCCTCACATCTTTCTGAACCCTTGAAGGCTCAAATAGCTTGTCGTTTAATGATGTGTATGCCTATACCTATAGCCTATGTTATTAACAGGAAGACAATTAACGAAGTGTATTTATTAACATTAAATACAGGTGTATACATACATTCTTCAAACGCTCGTGTAATGTACAGCATATGAAAATTTACAGCCAGAAGCAAGCACATGGCAATGCATGTAAATACTGCTATCTATATAGTGTGCACAAGAGTCGAGAGATACAAGCGGGCCGTCACAGTCCGTATATTTATTGTGTGCGTACTTATGTAATGATCAGTGTGTGTGTATAGATCTTTTAATCGTAAGTTAAGAACCACTTTTTGCATCCCCAACTACACACTACCCAACTATGCATGGAGTAAGAGGGAAGGATGAGTTCCTATTTTCCTATGTAAAAATATTTCGCAGAGATAACGAGTTAAAGCATCTCCATGTATTTGCATGCACGGTATATACAGAGGAGTAAATTTCTAAATGATAAATTGCTTCGCAGACGAACGCATATCCAACATGCTTATAAGCGTGTAAAAGTATACCCCAAACTCAGCCAGAACATCCATTCAAACATGTTTATAATCTTGCTCATGACAATTCCATATATTTTCCCATACTTAAAATATTTTTACACCCCCAAGAGTTGGACATTTGAAGTCCTGAGTCAACTTGAGATGAATATTTTGATGTGACAATGATGTCCTTCCCATACGTATTGGACGCAGTTTATTTTAATAACCCTGAAATAAATATCAAGTTCAGTTTTAGCATGTACAGATATCAATCAAAGGTACTGTTACACATTTATTACCGTATTAAAATATTTTCAATTAAAATATGGCCCTATACATAGTAGTTTTAGAAAGGTCACACACGTTGAAAATCCCTCGGGTTCCCTATCTCAAGTCATTGTAGAATTAAATTTTATCGCACAGGAATTCTAAAATGGTAGCCATGAAAAACAATTTACTACTCCTAGTGTACTCACTGCCTCTGTATGTATTTCAGACTCAGACCTCCCGTCCACTATACATGCACTATTACGTCATTTTTAAACACACCAGCATTTTTAAACGCCGATTCACTCAACCGGTGGCAAGTCCAATATAGAAAGGACTAAACCCACAATTCAAGTCATGTGTATACCCACAATACCACAGCATCCACGCACTCACAAGTAATTACTTACAATTAGTTCCCTTGAATTTTCGAGTGTGAGAGTGATATGCCAATGAAATGAAGAATTACACGGAAAACCTATATAGCCACATATGTATTTGTTCGAACAGATAAAGATGTCAATAGAAAATCATATCGGAAATCAGCATTGCAATTTTTAATCCACCACAACTTTAATCATTAGCATCATAGAAACTACCTTTACAGATAGTCAAGTACATCACAATCCCAGATTTGTTATTCATTGAACCTGTAAACAGCACAGAGGGTCGGAGGAAAACATGAAAAGTGAGCAGAGTTGAAGTTTCTATAGATCGAAGCAACTCATAAAAATGGTCAACTTAATGGATCTTAAATGTGTACCTAAATGGATGGATGGGGATGGTAGAAGCGCAAAAATGTTAGGGTAGACGTACTAGAAATGAAGCCTCGATATGATAAATACGTATTCCTAAATGTAAAAATACCTCCATGATAGCGAAAATATCAATGGGGAGAGCGGAATAGCAATGATAACAAGTGCGTGTGTGTCTCCTGCCTAGAGAACGTAGGTACATACGATTGAGGGTGTGCAGAGCAGAAAACATGACAGCAGTTGTCCTGAGAAAATATAACTGTCTGCCCTTGAGCCCACGGAAAAATCCGATAATGCTCAATCAAGGTTATGATAACGGTTCATACAGTTTGGCTTTCCGGGCTTTACTTCTAAGTAAGTGAATTTAGATCTTATTTGTATTTAAATTAGTAATTTAAATACCAATATAAGGGATTTAAATCTTTTAACGGATCTTACAGCCCGGGTGGCATCATTTTAAAGTATGCACAACCAGGTCAAGTTTCCCTTCCTTGATTTTCGAGTTTTGCTTCGAGAAATTCTTGTCAATTAAACTTTATCTGTAGATTGATAATACGCAGTTGACTTTTTACACTGAGATTAAATTCGCTAGTATCGCCTATCATTTGTCATTTGGATCATTTAATAAACTTGACGTGTTTCATTCTTTATCATTAATTTAAACGGTATGTTCATGGGCAAGTCTACATTTCCAAGTTTCTGCACTATAAGGCCGAAAGTTCCATACACAGTCATACACTCAAAGTATATTGTACAGATAGCTGGAATAATTCCGTAGTGTGTATTACTATTATAGCTTTTTTTTATCATTTCATACTAAAGATGTTCAATGAAAGAGCATTTTTGTTTGTTGATAAAATGAACCTTGGGATATGTGCGTATGTACACGAGCATTAAACTTACCCATATGTACGCCCCATATCATCGTTCAGATTACAGTGTAATTACTTATTATACAGACTATAGATTTGCAATGAACGCCTACGGACGGTGGAGCGTGAATTACGCTATCAGCTAATAATAAAGCACAGGGAACCATATGTAAATATATAGTGTGTGTACTTATAGTTTGTGATTGTAATATCTGAACCAGACTTGTTATTATTTCGGGTCGCACTTATAATATTATTTTAATAATAATTCTATATTTCCATACACATACATGCCCCCATTATAATTTCTTCTTTGGGGAAAATTGATTTAATGGCAATTCCTCAAGAAAAATTCTTATCGTTAAAAGGTTTACCATTCCTTCCTCCGCACATGTACGAGGCAGAGATATATAGGCTGTATATAATTTCTTCTGGAACAAAATTTACTCTGGAATGAAGTGGTTGCAGTTAATTACAAGGAAGCATATTATATATGGGACGTGCCTCTGCCATTTACTCATCGACTGTGGGTCAATAAAATATGTGGGGAAGGATAAACGTGGACCAAATTAACAGAAAGCCCTGTACTTATAGCAAACATTGCTGGATTAGAAAACCTCTTAATGAAAATTCCTCGGCTCTTGTTAAACCCTCCTTAGCTATTATTCCATGTAATCGTACTCAATTATGAGTAAGTGTTCTTTTGAATTATGTCAGATTATAACCATCTAAGATACTTTTATACCAATTTTTATTTATTCCATACTATTTCCCCCACTAAAAAATTCCATTCTCTGACATCATTCAGCTATCCCGAATGGGGACGAAAACGTGGCCAAAACATCAACAAATACTCAAAAAAATATACAAAATTTCTGCAAAAATGCCAGAAACTGTCGGAATCTGCGGAAAAGTGTAAAATTATATTGATGCGAAGTCATAAAACGTTTTTAATTTTAAAAAATTGCATCAGATTTATGCAATGCTGACGACATGAGCTTCTGCAGAGAATTATAAGCAAATACGGAATATTCCAACTCGCATTTATTTCCCTCTATGACATAAGCAAGATATCCTGTTTATCAGAATTCGCTAATGTTGAATGTCACATGTGCTCGTATGCATTCTTTAAGCTGATTCTCATCCCAGCAAACAAAAAATCTCGAACAAACACAGCGCTCTGGACTCCTCTGTGATAAAGCCATCCTGTAAAAATAGAAAAATGCAGTTTTTTACATCATGCTTATATGCTCTTTATCAATATATTTAAATCATTTGTGTGAGAAGGGAGCTACGCATTTGTCAAGTGACTTGTCAATCCAATCCACTGCATACAGATTACAGTCTTATATTTGCGATATGTCCAGACAGATATCCAGTTAGATACTGGGAATAACAGGGTCACTACTGGCAGCATTTTTATTGTTGTTTACTATAGCAATAACAATTTACGTACATACATCATACACTTGCACAAGGTTACTAAAACACTGCCGGTTTTCAAAAGTGCTGATTACTTTGCAAAAAATAAAACGCGTGGCATTTCCATAGTTAATCTGGGTAATCGAGGGTGAGATGAGCATGTAGCATTTGTATTAGTTGAGTATAGGTATAATCTATCTGAGTTGAGCATGTAATCTATAAGTGTTGAGTATGTAATTATAATCTATAAGAGTTGAGTATGTATACACGCTATGTATATGAGTATATGTATAATCTGCAGTATACAAATATTTCATAGTCCGTCCACATGATATCCGCATATGAACTAATGTCAAGTCTATGTTTAAACAGAGAGATAATAATGTAATTTACCATATTACACACATTTATACTGACGTGCGAACCTTTTTCAAATTTTGACCACATAAAGGAAACCACAGGACCTTTGGTTTTCTGGGGTCTAAAAGGAGATTTGTAGTATAGAATCCCAAAGCTTACGGGCGTATGCATTTGTATTCATCTACTGCTGCGCTACTGCTTAAACAGTGAAGTACATATATGCTGTATGGCTTTACGTAGGGTTTGACACACCGTGTTAAGGTATCCTGTAGGTATTTATCTGTACTATACAAGAGATGGGTTTATGAAGCTCAGTGTGTTAAGTTACATTATACTATTGGGTATAAAGGACTGGTAAATACACTATTGGTTATAAAGGGCTGATAAATACACTATGGGTTTAAAGGACTGGTGTACACTATTGGTTGGGTGCTTGTGAACCTGCAAGGGTCACATTACAAGTAATACGGAAGAGTTTTTTTTGGGTTACAGGCACCTCCTCATGTCTTGAAAATAATATATGTACTTATGTATATATGGGCTCCGTCCACAGTTTCAGGCTAAATAGACATAGGGTAGGTAATTACTTTATGACCAGAGTTGACATTTGTGTAGAAGGAGCTACAGATACTTGTCACGGTTGTCTTTGAGGCAAAAGCAAGGCTTCCCAAGCAATCCCACCAACCGGTTTTTGAGCCCCATCCATCTCCACTCATCTCTCCTTACTGAAAGCGAGCGCAGAGGAAAGGAGAGCTTGTACATGCATACATATAGGTATGCCAGCATGAGTAATTTGCATTTTAAACATGATTAATACATGTATCACATGTCAGAAATCATGCTAAATGGTAATCATACAAGTGTAGCTGGTAATAATAATCACATCAATTTTAATACGTGAAGTTTTATTTTGATCATTAATATGTGAGACAATAAAACAGGTTGCCGTGTATCCCACAAAACTTTCATTCGCCTACTCTTCCCCATGCACACAATACAGCTAGCTACTCAATTAGACCGTACGCTACGCTCGCTATACATACAACCACACTCAATCACACCCACGTTCCTCTCAAAACAGTAGATACTTAAACGCTCTTATTATGTGTGTCCTCAAGTATGTACGTGCAACGTTGTACATGGACACTTCAAATCTAAAACTTCTACAATGCACTTCGCTTCTAAAAAGACTGAGAATCTTCTCTTTAAACAAGCTGTCCTTATCATTTGTAACTCTCGCTCACAACAAACTTCACTTGTGTATATAGCTTTCCATCCTTCTAGAATTTAATCGCTGAGAGCACACACATTTACATAATAGCTATGGAACAGATGTGGACAAACATAATTACTTTAATTTGGTAATCAATATTTTATTTTTTGGGGTTAAGAATGACAATTTATTTAGATTACGGCGAGCAATGCAGACTATACAGATCTTGACTTATTCAGATTATTTATTAATCTCATAATTAAGGTCCACATCTTAGACCTTTGATTTTTTGAAAAATAAAGTGCTTTCAATTTCTATAAAAATCAGAATTTTTGACACCCATCAAGCGATAAGAATTTGCAAGAAAGCGGATGACCAACAACCTCAGGCTTATCTCAACAGCGTCTCCGCAACATACAATGCTATTATCAGTAGCTGAGCATCTTGGATCAAAAGTCATTTTGGTTGTTCGTATATATTTTTAAACCCATTTCTTCTTTGGAATCAACAGTTCCTCCATTTAAGCTTTATATGAAACTTATCAAAGAGTGAGGAGAATTGCCCATCATATCAAATGATCGGACCTTCCTTATCGCTATAAAAATATGGGTTGTTCCAGTAGAATTTAAATGGGGGGATTGTCAATGTTTCCCTTAACTTAAGTTTCGAGATGAAAGAGCTTGACAGAAAGAAAGCAATGGGAGAATAACAAAGTAAGAAAAATAAAGATTAATGATATAAATAATGTCATGTACGAGTCTTGATTAAAGAATGTCATTATACTGTAGAATTTGAATGAAGACGATGCGTAGAAAATAATCTCGGACAAAAATAAGGAGGGAAATGAGGAAGGCGTAATAAAAAATTGTGAGGCATAATATTTAAAGTTAATTTCAGGATTCGTGGAGGCTGCAAAGGAAGATTTTATAAAGTGTCGCCTATTGCTGTATATGTATCTTAAGACAGGATTTGTTATCTTTAAATGATCTCCGATGACCTTTTCCCTGTGACTACAGCACACTACAGGCATCCCATGTACGCATCAGGTCACGTTGAATCATGACGTGTTGGCTGGGTAGAAGTCACACCCTCGAAAAAATCCAATAAGTGCTGGTTCTATATCATGTCATCCTCGTAGTATTTTTCAATGGAAATCTGCTGGTGTATTTTAGAGATTAGCCTTGTGTATCTCCTATTTAGAAAAATAAAACGTATGCGCTAATTACATACGATCAGAACTTTGGAATACCAAACACAGTGGTATATAACCAAACACAGTGGCGTATAACCAAGCCAAATGTGTGTACTGTGTCAAAAATGTACAGGCAAAATATAGAGAAAGGCTAATCTCAATAGCTTATAATGATAAAACTCGAATGTGTATTAGTGAACAAGTTTGTTGTTTATACACAGGAGAATGTATGCACTTGTCATTTTTCATCATCAGAGATACATAATAGTCATTCTTAACCCGAACATAGCAATGTAACCAACTATATAGTTAGTTGTTAATAACTTTCAGAGCATGCATTTTACATTCAATTCCTAACCAAAAGTATGCATAAACATGGTATTAATAACCACAACTATGTATTTAACACGTTAGTCATAGCCAAAAACTTCCACATGTGTATTTTGATTGGAAACAAATCGCTATATAATACAATCCTTTCCATGGGTAATGTTTGTATATATACAAACATTACCCATATATTTCCTATTCTTCCTATACACTTGACTGTCAAACAATGCTTACACATGTACATATATGTACACATGTACATACAACGATCAACTCTCAACCCGTAAAGTGTCTTGTTAAGTACAGAAACGTATACACACATGCAAAACTACACATGAATTGAATTGAGAAGGAGCCCATAGCGTTGATTTAAACTACAAAGATTGGAGATTGAGATGAAATATTGTACAAACCTGTCACACATTTAATATATAAGTGACACAGAGGCAAAACTGATTTATGTAAATTGAATAGCGCAGTGTTGTCCCATGCAGCGCATTATACTGCGTTTGATCTAGTAAGGGAATGTGTATTTACATCCAGACTATAAGCTATGAGTGTATACAAGAATTAATTAATAAGTGTACGAGAATTAGTTGACGAGATGAATGTATCAGAATTAAGTTATGGGATGAGTGTACAAGTATTAATAAGTTATGAGTGGGGAAGAGTCAAGTCTTAATACTACTCGTAGCGTGTTTAGTAACATATATTAAGTATCTACATAGACTATGTTAAGGCCGAGGAGAAGCTATATACGACAGAACCTATAGTAACTCAATATTGTATAGTAGTAAATAATTAAAAACTCAATTCCAGCTTACGGGTTTCCATGAAGTGGGTTTATAATCTTCTGGTTTTGAACATCGTAGTGGAATTATAATAATATTGAGCGTTATAGTATCTCCTCTGCTGTTGGTGTGTGTGCACAGATGATTATATTTTTTTACTTGCTGATGACCTCGACTTGATGAACTCAGAGGAAGCCTTTGCCCCTAAATTGGACCTATCAAATCCCTCTCTGACCATCACATCATCTGCCACACACTTGTACTCAATTTGACACGCCATATCTTCATCTCTGAAGATTTGTGTAAACTGTGGCAAAACAAGTCTATTATTTGTTGATAGATATGCATTTTTATAGAACAGTGACGGAATTCTACTGGATAAATCTCTATACGTGCGTCGTGCATCCCCAATGTTTTGTACTGAGCTTTTTATTTTAATCATTAAGTTTATTCCATCCCAGTTAGTCATATTTGTCGCGTCTCTAACTTCTAATAACGCCACAGTCATATGACTGATGATGAACAATAATATTACAGAGATTCAGTAACGTTTCCACAAATCCAGCATTTCCATCGCAGCGCTCCACTGGTTTTATGCGTATCAAATATTTATCTGCCCCAATGTTTAACTGTTTATCAGGTTTGCATTTAACCGTTTGGTTGTGATGCTCAATGGGTTTTACGTTTAACTGTGCTCAAGCCCCATGTTTAGCTACGTTCAAGCTCCGTGTTTAGCTACATTCAAGCTCCGTGTTTAGCTGTTTAGGTTCCCTGTTTAACTGTTTTGGTTATCGGTGTACATTGTATTTGTTTTATGTAAACTACTTAAACTTAAGCTCTACACAAGGAGCGACAGAACTCAATTATACCTGACGAAACCTCTTCCATACTCTTTCCGAGCTCCAGAATCAGATACTGACTATGAATCTAATGTGAAGGTCAGGGATTCTTCGCTTTGAAAGTAGTGCTGCTTGTATAAAGCGTTGAGGTATCAAATGTCTTGGAAGTCAATGTTCTGTGCAAGATTTCATTTTTGCTGAGTTACCTTTTCGTGAGGAGATGTAAAGATAATAAATGTGAGCAATATTTGACATAAACACCATTGCTGGTCAGTGCACATGCATTTTAATAGATTGTGTGCATGTAGTAGTAACCTATGCCATGTGAAGTATGAGTACGTAAAATAATACAATGCATGCTGTTAAAACTACACATGTGCATAAATACATTAAAGTGCTAATAAAGCAATTTGTTTGGAAAGGGCTGACATAAGAAGTTGGCAGAATGTATTCCACTATAAATTACAAGGGGAATAACACTTGGGAGTCTAAAATCATATGCTAAACATAGACTTATATTGAAGGCACTCCTGCAATACATTACCTACATTTAGGACTGATGTCTTTGGAGAACCGATAGCAGTGGCAAAGGATAAACAGTGTCCCTTGGTAACCTCCTTGTATTATTTAACCTTATATATATTTTTCACTCGGAAATTATTTCATATCTCAAGTGGGCTGTGCACACTATACCATTTAGGATAGTTCAGAAGTGATCTATCAACTTAAAATAACACAAAGTCACGCCACTACATTTCCACCCCGTTTTCCCATTCTTCGTTCCTTAACGTCACTTCTCTTACTCTTGCCCTTTGAAGATTTTTTTTCTTCGCAAAAATACTTAAATGTCAGCATCCCTGAAAATTTCTATCTTTATTTCGATTTATTTCTTATCTCTCGCGATAGCGCTGATGTTTTTATAAATAGTGCAGACACATCAGCAAGTAACCTACAAGAGTTGTTTTATCACACGTTGCACGTAGATCTTCCATCGATGTTATTTTCAAGTTTAGTAGTTGGCATTAGCAAAACCTCTACCAAGTGATCATGAAACGGGATTGACAGCGATTAAAATATTAAATAATTGTAATCCTCCTTCGTTATTTATTAGCAACATTCACATAGTATCTTGTTGCCATTATACAAACAATATACCTGCATAGCATCATAATATTGTCAATATGTAAAGTACATACACAGCTATTTTAATATAGGACCCTTACATGTATAACACTTGTCATAACATAGGATCATGTATTTGTTTAAGGTTACAGATAGATACAAATAAGTATTTTGTAATGGAAGTTTACAGCAGTTAAAACTCACTGTATAGTGTGTTGGAATTGCTTTTGGCTGGGCTCATAATGCAAAAGCTTGGGGCACTGTGAAACAACGAGGATCTCTCCCATGCCTAGCACTCTGCTGTATACAGAACCAACTTCTGCTCAGCATTCAGCTTCAGTTTCAGTCGCCAAATGAAGCTACTACTACATTTACGAACTCCACTTCCCACGTTTATAGTATACACTTGTGAAAAATTTTGCAACAACAATAACAAACGAGGTTATGTTTACCTGTATTGTATAGCTGGAATGTTCACTGTTACCGGTCTGCTAGTATTGTATGTATGTAGATAAAAAGGTAATAGAGTCTAAAGCTAAACTACAGCAAAGCTTATGTACATGATGGAAGCTACTAATCATGAATCTGTGAAGCTTCCCCTCTTGGTTTATTCGCGCCCTTGTAAGGTACATAGAGAAATTGTTACCCTTTAGTTAAATACATACTAAACATACTTGGTAGCTCGTTTTTAAAATACTTCTGGATTTATTTTAGCCTTTATACTTTATTAGAGTGTATAGTTGTATAGGTTACACGAGAGTTGACTACGAGGCGAGTTTTAGTATATAGAAGCCAAGCAGAAGGAAGCAACCATGAAGTAGCACTTTGCCCCGTTCGACATTGTACAAGCACAAGGGCAAATGGTTGGATTTTCAATGGAACTGGATTCAGACTCGTTTATTGTGGACTGACTACAGAGTCGATTATGAATGTAAATTAGACGAAAGAAAATGGTCCAAAGAAGGCACGAAGGACGATAAGGCTTTAAATTTTTCATATTGTTCCAGTCTCTGGGATGTTGTGATAAGAAATATGAGCGGATCGAGATATATTGTTTGAGAGATACCTATTGGCTTCACAATCTGTTGGTATTAGTAGCTGCTGAAAGCTAATTTACTAATTATAGAACATGGTAAGTATTTATAAATACTTATTGTACTTCATATGCTACTTAACCACTCTTCCCTTGTCGTACACCATGTTGATGCATCTCCTATAATTATACATTATCAGTCATACTATCTGCTATCGAATCTCATTAGCGACAAGGAAAATATCGCATGTGCCAAGTCCAGAGAAATATGTATAGAAGCTCAAGTCAAGTTAAGAGTTCTATATATGAGATCTCACATCAAGGTAATTCCGGATAGGCACTGATCACCTATAGAGGGTTTTATCGGGAAAAATTGACGGTCATCCTTGCGATTGTGTGTGACAAAGAGGAGGTTGTAATGGAACAGCGTAATAGCTCTTGAATGATATCAGAATTCCATGCAAACATGATCAAGTTTATTTACATTGCTATTCTCAAATACATACACACACTGTTGATAAGCACGCGTTCGAACACAGGCTGACCGCTAAAACCCAATCCCAATAACATTGCATTTACTGCCCCACAACCATGCAGAAAATCATATCATTTATAAATCGAGATATCATATAAATATGATATTTGACTGTTTGTGCATGAGAATAATTGTTAGCTCATTTACTCATTATCAGTGAAATCCTCTCAGATATTTGAAGTTAAGCGGGAGTGATATTCCCTGATGCATTACAATAGTACATAGGCTAGACTAGACGTACACCTCAGCGTTTTTCGCATGTTGACTAAAATACGTTTCCTGCAATCATCTTTTAAAGGTAAAATTGCAATATTTATGTTTCGCGATTGCATCCAGACTGGAAGTAAACATGGAATTGCTGACTTGTGCAAAAAATCATGTATTTTATAGTTATTATCCATCTTGTTCAAACACGTTGATGAACCAACTTTATTTTTAAACACCTCAATTTGCTTTCTAACCCACAACAATCGATTGGCAATTGATGAGCCCAGCAGTCTTTTATCAAGTCTAGACCCAACTTCATGATTACTAAACCACTGGTGCAGTTGTCAAATCAATAGATTTAGCACGGATTCTCGTCCAACAAGATCAAAGTTACCACAGGATCAGTCTTAATCCCATTAAAGCACATATATACATCAGCAATGTTGAACTTTTGAAATCCATAGGTAAACTTGAACGGAGCGATCTGTTGAACTATTTATTAGTAATACTGTATTTTGTCGGGATTGCACATGAAAGTGAGTAAATATTAGTTCACACTTGGTGGTAATGGTAAGGTAGGTTAAATGCAACTCGGTGTATGTTCAAGATATCATAAGCTTTACTAAAAAGGAATACGCTTCTACCGCGATGTCCCTCCAATACACTCCAAGTACTTTCTACGATTGGCAGTTTGTAAGTCAGACAGAAGGTAAATAACAAAAAAAGTTATGCAATATGATTCTACAAGACTCAAGAAGTTTCTCACAAGCTATCACATCTTGCTAGAACATTCGACCAATTTGTTCCAGTCCTTCCATCCACATCTAGCACTTTCAAATTGACCTGCCCATCTGTTTTGTTACAATAACATCCTTAATTGGATGATAATGTTAGTTAAAGCAAACAAAATACATGTGATTTTAATAATAGCATCCAAACTTAAAATCCTCAACGGATCTTACATAACCAAATGAGAGCTAGCAAATATTTGATCTGACTATTACCTCATTGCATTATAACTACACGCATTTTAAAAACTTAATTAGACCTTAGTCAACTAAAGGTGGAAACCGGTGAAAATGTTCCAGAATTGCTTAAATCGTAGCTCTAGCTACAGGGACTTTATTTAGGCACAAAACCTGGCCGCAGACCTGCTTTCCAAGCAAATATGAGTTACTGCTAATGCTTGAATCAACAAGAAGTAAGATGTAATGCCAATTAATATAACATATAATAGTTTATACATTTCATTTTTATGCATTTCAGAGAGCAACTAATTAAACAAGGAAAAGTTGCCAAAGAATGGCAAAACCACACTACACGGGCTGAAAATCTAGTAATAACTTATTTAGCAATGAAAGTTTGAAATAGTTAATATTTAACTTTTAGCACGTGGATTAATTGTAAACGCGGAAACATAATTCTTGAAGTTTAATGTAATTATGAATAATATAATAAATTATGAAAATATTAATTATTAAATTATTTATCAACAGTAATTAATCTAATGTTCACATAATTGAGGTTAGACTTCCAGCCGAACTGAAAAATTCTAATAATCGATTTCTATAATAAGATCGAGATTGACGCTCGTCCATTTCTAAACTAAAATATTCATATGATTGAAGGGTTAGATTACTGAAGAACTGGAAGGGGTCACGCGTCAGGTGGGAGATCAGACTTGATAAAGAGCCTTTTAGGATATTTAGAGAAATATTTTTAAAAATAGCAGTACGTCAAGATTAGCAATAATTGACTGGATTTCAGACTGCTTCTGAGAAATCAATGTAACTGTAATATCTATTTTATTCCAAGGCAACTGCAGATGATTTATCTATTCAGCAGGTCTTCAGATATAAGCAAAGCTGAGCCTGTCCTGTTAGCGATTTGCGATGATATGATGACAAGAATCATTGCAAAATCAACTTGTAGTAAAAATTACCATAAAATGTGCCTGTGATATTCTTCTCTACCGACCGCACGCCTTTCGCCAAGTGTCGTGTGTGTAATGTACATATGTACGTAGTAAGGAAATGCATACAAATTCATATATGAACACTACGGGCCTTGTTGTCAATGAGGAGGAATTGTCAATTTAGGGGAAACAGTGAAGACAGAAGGTGTAAGTATAGAAGAAAAATCGAAGAGAAAAATAAAGCTGAAAGAAACAAATTTAATTCCACTATTCTTATTAATTCGAAAAGCCTATGAGCTAATCAGCACAGCATTTATTCAAGACCGACGAAGCAGTTTAAACGTTAAAGGTAGTTCGACCAAGCTCAAGTGGTGTGGTTGTACATGTGACCAACGCTGATCATGCATGCATCCCGCATCGCGATCATGTATCACTGATCGTATTCTATCTGTATATTATTAGGTATTCAGAAAAATACTTCAATCCTGTTCACATGAGAGTGTTTACATGAAAGTCTTGATCGATCTCGCTTTGTCTCCCTTGCTCATAACAATCTTCATGTTATTTGGAGAAAAGACAAAATCTCACAGTTGTCAATCACACATCCATGCGGACGTGCTTGCAGATGCGTCCAATGACATATTGTAGACACATTCCGACTTTTCTCGCTTTGCCCTCAACTGCAGTCTCCATTACAAGAATAAATAAATTAAATAAGGATATTCTGTATTTCCGAATTTTTTATTCAGAATTTTTTTTCTATGCCGATTCTGAATATTGCTTATCATACCTGAGTTTACAATGATGCTGGAGTTCAATATATCATGGAAGCCTTGAAGACACAAAATGTGCAAGTGTGTTCTAGATTTATAAAACGAATTGAATAAATCCCTTATTATAGAATTTTAAAAAAATACTTTTAGTGATATGATGTAGTGAAGCATTGCATTAGATGTGAAATCAAAACTGGAGTGAAAAACACGCGTTAAGTTTATCCGGGCTTGAAAAGGTTATGATATGTTATATGGACATTGGAAGGTTTTGAGACTAAGGTTTAACACGTCGGCTTTTAATTTCTGCCACGTGCCGAAATTTTTTTTTGTGGGAAGAGAGCTGACTGTAGAAAGAAAAAGGCCTCGTTTACTCTCTGTTATAAAATATCTGTACTTGTTGTGTGCTGGAGATTCTTGGGGTTATGAGACGGAGGAGTGAAATAAAGCAATTGTAAGGACCCTAACCCTTACCAGCTGTTTCACACAAAAGAACCTTTAAGTCACGCTTCAATGATCCTTTCTAAGAAATACTCCGGATTTCACAACAACACTATATACTTTAGAGTTTTGTTTACTGTAATACTTATAACTAATTCAGCAATAGATTTGTAGCTACAACCCATTTTTATCATCTTGGGTCTCATACATGGCCTTTATATATTCCAACTTTTATTAGGATCCGGACAAAAAAATCCCGAGGAAAAATTCTGACGCCGAGTAACTCATACATGCTTGTGGCAAGTCAAAGGGTTGACTGTAATTAAAGACTTAAGGACCTTTAGGTTCCTCGTAACTTTTCACAGGCCTACAACTCGACCTGGGGGAAATTGAATCAAAGTTTTTCAACGCTTCTGCCGGCCTGACTGCCTTTATTTTCCCTATCAAAAGAACAAAGACTCGTGCTTCCATTCAACTTTTACCTACTCAATTTATATGTCTTTTCTCTTCTCCTTCCGTAAACAAGATTGTTTTAAGGTTTCATAGAATGTAATGTGTTCGCACATATAATGGCAGCGCAAATTAAGCATCATTTTGATGAAGTTACTGTACAAATCTCAGTTGATCAGGTTACTACACACTATCTCCTTTGTTGATTAAGCTACTGCATCAACCTCAGCGTAGGAAATCTAATAATGTAAATTAATTAACGCAGTAACATGTCAAAACATGGGACATACAATAAAGCTAATGGACCAACTGAACCAATTATTGTTTCTAAATCGTATTCCAAATCGTTTACAAAATGACCGCAGTTCCTTTTTTTGTGTGTTTACAAACTATTCCAGTAGCCATGTTACTTCCAGCGACATGTATTTCAATGTACTTACACTTTTTATTGCTCGCAAACTTGCCGTTCAGAAGCTAGAGGAACGTGTATCAACATCAAGGCAGAAGGTAGGAACGTGCATGTAAAACAGAAGGAAGGAACGCAATCCTTTTGTTACAACAAGCCAAGCTTGCCAGCGATATTAAACTTGGAAATGCTATATTCTATGCATGTACAATCTGTAAAATTATCCTATACAGAATGTATAAGTTGTATAATAAGTAGTATAGGGTTGCAAGCATACAACGAGCAAGCATATAAGGGGCGCTTAGTAAAGAAGTCAAAGCATTAAGTCACACAGTTCAATGCACACTATCTGTAGGTATCGGAACACGTTATACAATATTTCCGAACGCATGTGATTTTGATGCATTTGAGTATCTGCACGTATTTATATATACACCTTGTATATTGTCGGCAGCCTCGTCAGCTCAAAGTTTGTGAGGATTTACTTAAGTCGAGAGCACTCACACAAACTCAAATCTCCGTTTGCTACACCTTTCCGAAGTGAGCATTGATAATCGGGTCAATGTAAAAAAGAGGATGTATTGGAAGTCAAATTGTTATAACTCACTGCTTATAAATACATACTTCCATGTTATTACTAAAGCATTACAGTGCACTGCTGAAGCTTTATAGTGCTCTGCTGAAGCTTTATAATGCTCTGCTGAAGCTTTATAATGCTCTGCTGAAGCTTTATAGTGCACTGCTGAAGCTTTATAGTGCACTGCTGAAGCATTATTGTACATTGCTGTAGCATTATTGTATTACTCTGCACTGTAGTATACTGTACGGCATACTGCTCATAGCTCATCGTACCGCTAGTGCATGTTTCTGGGAAATATGTAAACAGTCGCTCCGAGAGTACAATAACTTTGTGGAAGATAAAGGCTGAGGGGTGCTTTGCAAACCTAAAGACAGTCGTAAAAATCTGTCCTTACATTAAAATACAATTTTTATTGATGGCAGTATTGTGCATGTTTAAAGCACCGGGATGCTCTGCTCAGCAGCACATCCATATAGTTTGTTTAGTGGCTATCGACATAAATATACGCTGTGTATGCACGAAATCTCTGGGTTTTTAAACTTATAATATCAACAAGGAAATGCAGAGGGGTTAGTGTAACGACAAAATTGTAAATAGTTATGAACTTTATGCCAACTTCGGTATGTGAAATCACTAGGATATTTACTCATCTCTTTTGTCAAGCAAAAATAGATTTGTTTCTTTTATGCCTTTTCATGCGGTTGCGAGATCCAGCGGCCTTAACATTGCTGTGTCATAGTGTAGCCTTTATGTTCAGTATGGTTCGTCAGCAATATAAAAGTTATACATAGTAATTATAACATACCTAGTAGTTTGTACTAAATCGGTGTCAGTAATATATTACTATAAATAGGTATTACTGCAATGTATTATCATTATGCCATGTAAACATTGCACTCTTTATCATTAAACACCAGAAATTAAGGAAAGACTGGTGCACACAATTTAACGTTCAAAGCAGAGAGCACATATTGCAGTAAGGAATCACCTACCACGTGTATATAGTTGTTAAGCTAACGATAGTCAAGCGGAAAAATTTCTTAGCGGAAAAGTTTGATTTTATAAGAAATGCTTTTGTACTCTACGAACTCTGTATAGTTACTTTATCAGATTATTGTAGAACGCAAGCCAGAATCTCTGAAAATAAACCAAATGTTGACATTTGTCAAACGAGACTGCGAAAAATTCAGCGAATATTTATAGGAAATATTCACGTTCTTGATATTCTTCATTTTGTGAGCAAATTATTCTTCATTGATATTCTTCGACATCTTCAGTGTGGCTGCAACTTGTAAATTGAAGAATCACGGAAGGTACAAAAGTTGAAGCAAATACGCCTACGATATACCGACTGATGACACCGGGCAAAGGAACAATTTGGACCTTTGGGCGTTTAGAACAGCAGGCAAAAGAATGATGACAAGTTAGCTCTTATGGCAAAGTATTCCAAATCTATAGTAGTATACTATTATTGTAATACTTATGAAATGGCAATACGAATAGTACATATGTATATTCTGAAAAAGAAGAGAGACAGCTGAGAAGCAAACCGACTTTTCAAATAAGTTTGACCAATGGACATTAATTTTGTATGTTTGTGTACATACTTGTTCCTCTTAGACCAGAGCGCTTCTCTATTTTGCTTGTATTCATTGTGTCTCCATTGGTCTCTCCGAGTGCTTGATCTCGGGATTTTTTGCTTCCGATAACACACTTAAGGGGTTGTTCCATACATAAATACATTTTACAAACTCATGGTCAAGCTTGCGACTTGTGTACATAGGAGCTACATACATAGATGTAAGGTTCTTTTGTATTAATCCCACTGTCGATAACACACTAAACCCACCCCGGCATTGGTGACTTTGCTAGAATGTGAGGTTGTGAGGCTTGGAAATATAAAGGTGTTTCGCCATTTCCAGATGTGCGAAATGTCCCTGTGAATCAGATCGCAGGGAGGAGATGGGCTGCTTCAAGGTAAAAATGATCTTCAAGCACAATGTTATAATGCCTGGATATCCCTTCATTGATGTGCCTTCCAAATCCAAACATGCAAGTTCTTGGACTTGATGTAGCCGATTCTGAAAGAATGACCAGCCGCTCTCGCAGCTGAATGAATGAAGATTGAACTGAAGAACCCAGTCATCCGTCTGTCTTCATCCGTTCTTTGAAGGAGCAAAGAGAGTAACTTGCACTCACTCTTCCTTTACATTGTGCACTCATAAATTCAGCTTTACAGGATCCTAGCTTAAGATTATGTGCATCCCGACATAGTAATAAGTGTGTACAATGCGAATATATAGTAGATGGTAAATAATAGCATGTACATTACATAACGTCGAACTTACACCTCCAATGGAGACTATACACAGTTGATACGCTGTGGAACATTCAAGTATTTTGCTTTTGGGAGTCCCGTTGAAAAAATCTGTCAATAGAATCAAATCCTGTTTTGACATTACTCATACACTTTCTACCTCGACGTATCTCGCCTCTACTACAAAGGACGCAGAGCATGCATATTACTGTGGTATAAACGTATATAGTGGGATAGGCAATAATTCCAACGTTTTGGTTTTATGTACATGCAGCCACACCAACCATGTGAACTTGCCATTCTGTATACACAAGGTAATTCCGAAGGTATCATCAAGCGCGTGATATAATTCCATTGCAAACTATCTTGTATCCAACTTTTCTCACAAGTTCTCAGGCTTCTATGCACCTGAAAGGATCCATTTAAACTGACATATACTATTATAATGCAAGAATCGAACAGCTCCTCCACAGTTAACACATTGCAATTCAATGAATTCTCTTGTATTTCAATTTTTCACAAGTATATATGCTTTGTATGTAGGTATATAACATATTAGTATAACATAACACTCACTTGAGTCTATACAGCATTAGAATATTTTTCAATATTTCAGTATAAATAGCACCCAAGTTGCCATCAACTTAAGTAGACCGGAACGAATCGTTCAAATCATCTTCCTTATCTATAGATTTCAGTGCTGTCATATGCATAAGAGTTCCAATAATACTCCATGCACCCATACAACTTGCAATAATGTTTCATTTTTTTAGGAGTTCACTGATGCTATACATGCTATGTATGCTGATGCACAAGTTTCAATAATAGTGTTCCCCATACAGATACAATGACAGTCCCGATAAATCCCAGTGCAATAAATTCAAACATGAGTGCATACATTGAATTGCGAGCTGCACTGGCACTGCACTCGTTCTGCATTCAATCATCAATCGTAACTGATAAAATACATGCTTGAGACCAGGCTGTGTGGGAACGCAGATTTTTCTGCCGGCCTCACCTCATCTTCCAAACGTGAACACACTCAATTAGCTATTAATCATTGTATGGCAGCCCAGCGTGCATGAACCTGTATTGAGATTTCCATATTTAAACCACTGTTGTTCCCACAGATGCATATGCGATTAATCTGTAATGTAATCAAACACTTTGATTATAAGTTGTTCTTGTATATATGTCACTGTACCGCGGAGTGTTGAAGCGCAAAGAATGGATCTCAAATAAAGAAACAGATAATTATACTGTAGGGATTGTAAGCAAGCCTATATGAGCAATGTGTTTGAAACTAAAGCTTCATTTTTGTGCTGGCTATAATTAGTTACAGATATTGAAACTTGTATTTATTTGTTAAAAGCAGCATTGTTTGCATGTAATTTTAATAAAAATCAATTCATTTTTAGATTATTCGCTAAATTGCATTTGTATGTACCTATAGGTAACCTTTAAGTATGGAGCGCAAACTTAGCGCGCCATAAGAATATTGCAAGAACGATAAGTAGTTAAGATTGTACTAATTGGGAGTAGATAACTCTTATGTTCTCATTTGTTTACTTAATGCCATTAAATACGTAAGGATGTTGTAACCTGTTTGTTATTATTACCGTGAAAAAATTTGCTGCACCTTCTTGCTTACAGATAGATACGTAAGGCTATTGATATTTTAGACCGGAAGTTTGTCCTGTGAGTATTATTCCGCTACCTCAGTGTTGTTCCGCAGGTGAAATGATTACATTCAACTAAATTGCACTGGGTTTAGGGTGAGCACGCTATAGATATGTTATGGAAACAAAGTTAAACTGACCCTCATAAGACGCCTAGCACTGCTCATTGCCCATAATTACTACATAATGCATTTCTAATGAATCCTATGGAAATAGAAACTTGCCGAACTTTGCAAGGTTTTTGAGGCGAAAGCATTCAAAACTTATACCTTCACTTCAAATACATTTTCGAAGGTTCACTATTTGATCCTCATTTCTTCATATGTTTATCCGTATTTACCTACATATTCAACCTGCAATTTTAACAATTTAGCCGACAATTTTACAAACTAAATTACGGAACTTTTCCAGAAAAATTTTAATGTTAAATTATTTCTATCAATCTCCTCTAATTTGAGGTAATGATAAAACCACTTGCTACCTTAAAAATAGTACTCCTAATCAATATACAGATAATCCGGCAATAAAGCTAAGCTTTCAGGACTACAATGATAGTCAGGCTCAGTAATAAATAGAGTATACTCAGTCCTAAATGATGTAATTAACATAGATAGACACTGTACTAAGTGCACTGCACACTTGTAAAAAGAATAATTGGTTACTTTGCCTAATTATCAAATAATTTATACTTCTGGTCGTGCCCGGGTCATCCTTATACACCTTGTGTGCATCAAGTTTTAGGAATGGAAACATAATTAGATAGTCACATAAGCCTAGTTAGTAGACAGTTTAGTATGTCACGTAGCTTCTGTTCAATGCATATAGATATAGTGACCGTGATATAGTGACTTGTGACAGTGTAGGACAATAGTAAGCTGTAAAGTAGTAATGATCAGTAGTAAGTAGTAATGATCCATAGTAAGTAGTAATGATCCATAGTAAGTAGTAATGATAAGCTTGGAAGTAGTATCTCCTGCACCAACATTAGGTTCAGTTAGCATCATGAAGTAATGCATCCTCATCACCTAAATTATGAAGACATTTAAGCACTTTTAGGTGTAAACACGCACGACTAGTACAGGTGTTTATATAAGTGTAAATATTCCAGGAAGGAAGCTTATTCCGTATTTAGCGAATGTCAAAGTGTCAGCCTATCCTAGGTCAACCGCTAATGCTAAGTTAATTTGTTAATAATGTACACATTGAACAACGCGTATTTTTACATTTGGAAATTTTTGTCTGGAGAGGAAAGTCTTGGTGGCACGAGTGACATTAGCATATTACTAGTAAATAAACAATTTTATATTGTGTAACACTTGCTATTCTGCACGGGTAACCCAAAGATATGTGCACTGGTGTCCTCCTTTAAAACAACCACAAGTGCAAACAATAGTCAAAAGCAACTACTCGCAATCAGAAATATATGTGTTACTAATGGTGCGGTAGTGATTAATTGGGTGATGTAAGAAAATAATCCGAGGCCATGGTTCTGAGAAACACAAGCTGCTGTCTGTAAGGGGTTCCAAAACCTTTAGTGAGGTATCGATTTCCAATCTCACTCTTACTCACGAAAACGTTGTGCCTCCTCACGGAGCGGAAAAAATCTAAAAGTAATTGTCATTTATGGGCACCCTTATTTATAATTATGCACAGATTCCGAACGTCAAAAATACAGTTCTTTCAACTGGTCATTTCACCCATCAACCTAGTATAACTTGCTTGATAGGCTAAATTAAAATGGTGAGCATATCCAATATCTGAAATCGACGACGTTGCATTTCCTCCAGATTGATGCACGTTCCAACGAACCATATTAACTATTGTTCGACAATATACCGTGTTAAAGTCCAAAATGGTAGAAAATTTTCCTTTCCTTCCAACTACGTAGTACAGAACCTGTTGACCGAAAAGTACGATACAGTGCATGCGGCACCAGCAAATCTTATTTGTTATACTAATGAACTCTGAAATAAGTTAAAATGTGATTAGGTTTCCAAACATGACTCGGAATGTACATACCCTCCTTGCCAATATTAAATCTTCTCCATGCGCTCGAGCCCAATGCACGACACCAAAGGAATATTAGGTAATTTAAAGACGTGACGATGGAAATACACTCATACTTCCATCCACTCGTAGGAGATACAGACATAATACATAATACAAGCATATCTACCGTAAATTTTAGCATAAAGGCGTCATCAAGCAACATACATATGGATGCAATACGAGTGACAAGAAAATACCCCAAGTCACATTATGTAGCACGCATAAAATTTCCTGCAATACATAATGTGTCACTTGAATGAGAACAACAGCTCCTTTGGTTACTTAAAGTAAATGGAAACCTTGATTTGATATGTATTTTGAGGTTTATAAGCATAGGCAACTATAACCCCCAGAGCAGCTCAGGCCGTTCGAACCTATTGTCGTCTCCCCAGCAATATATTGTTTACTAGAGAGTGCTTATCAGGTCTGCAATGGAATTCACACAGTGAAAATAGAACCCTTATATTCTTGTTGGAAATTCTACACTTGCACCAAAACAGATACAGTTTCAATCTACGTAGCTCCGCAAATCATTATAAATCCTAGTAGGTCCAAAAAAAAACTTCATCCCGTTATGACAATGATTTAATTACCTAATACACATGTAGCCTGTCACGCGTGTAGCTGTTTAGTTTATATCTACTACTTAAAAATAGATACTCAACTTCTCTGCTGAAATAGATTATCCTAGGATAGGACCGACGTTTTGTACCAGTTTATGTAAATAAAATGTGGTATGATTTTAATATTGATGTCCTGAAGTAACTTCATCTGTGAGGTAACCTCATCCTCTGTCGCAGTGACTGGAAGATGTGTTCACTGTCAATTAAAACAATGAGGTGTGGAAAGACGCACGAGTTAAGACTATGGAAAGTTGTACAGTGCAATCTGTATTAGCAATGAAAATGTCAACGAAAGTAAGCCGGTCTACATCTGAAGCAGACGACTAGGTAGGGTTGATTACATAGGAACTATTTACATTAATACAATAACACTCATTCACAATTGCATTATTAAAAGATCATCATCATAACCGGCAAAGACATAAGCATTTATAGCTCGTCATCCTGCCTTATAATTACAAACTCCGCATACAGTTGCCGTCTATGTCTACTCTCTGAGTATGCACAAAGATATAGTTTTTGAGATAAAAGACACACGTAACGTAAATGAATATCAACATGAGATACTCTTTTCCATGCTATGGCACACATTTTGATGCTCCTCATGATACACGTCTGTCGTGTATCAACATTACGTTTACAACCTTTTCACACGAAACAATCAGTCAATAAGGGAGGGTTGAAATGAAAATCCTGTACAACTCTCTTCTCTATACGTATACACAAGTTCTATAGGTAAATGCACAAGTTCTATAAGCAAATACACAAGTTCTATAAGCCATGCGTCTCACACAATAGGATACATACACCTAACGCACATGTAGTAGATACATATCACAACATCTATGTATTGTATACTCATCCAAGCTACACATGAACACCATGCTTCCCAAGCCGGCAAGAGTTATGTACAGCATCGCTTTACATTGAGAAGCATATAATTTTTAAGCGCACAATAAACCATAGTCACTATTATGAATGAAACAAGGGTGGGTAAGTCTCTAAAGTATCAATGTTTCCCCACGGTTGCTTTTTTGAGAGGACATACTCACATCATTCAGGTTTGGCACATATAGTTTTACAGGAAAGGCTCAGTTATAATGTAATTCCAGTCCTGCCACACTCAAACATATACTGTAACTTATTCCTAAACTCTTCTACCGAAGTACTCACTCAGCTTGGAATCTAATGCAATTATACCTGGTCATGCAGCCTCCCCGATCCAATGTACAGATATGTTTTCCTACAGCATTACAATCTCCTCGTGAACGAGGCTGTATAACCAACACTTTAAATTGGGCAGCGGCATTCACACATGTACTTGTTTAATGTGAGAGGGTATATAAGTAATGTGTGAGAGTATCTTAATGCAAAGTATTGATCTCTAACGCTGAAGTATTTTAATGCAGCAATATGAATTTATACAGTGGAAGCATCTTATAGCATTTGGTACTGTTGAAGCCTCACTATGTATTCACAATGTGAAAGCTCAAAACTGTATCCGCTTACAATTAGATACAAGTTTGCATATATCGATGCATAAGTAATCTCGTGAATGCAGGAGTGGACGACGGGCACCAGAGTGGTTTTGTTCCATGTGTGTTTCACTGTACCTGATACGTAGATGATATGTCGAAACAGGTACTTAGATTAACATTTATTTTTATCCCGAATTAAGTACGGTCCTTTATTAAAGTTAAAAATTCAAAAAAAACTTTCCTTTCACCCTGCCTGGCTCCGTTTTCCCTGTAGCCTATCAGCCCTTCTATAAGAGAAACCTTTTTCACTGGCCGAAGAGAAAACTAGTTAAAGCGAAAACCAGGAAAAAATCCGACTAGATTCTATTTCATGCCAGCCGTTTGTTGTTCCACAGAAAAGAAAGACTTAAGCAAGAGCAATACTATCTCACGCTCCCACAAGAAGATCAAATGAAATCCGCGTGTACACAATTCTCTCTGACGACATGATCTCCAGCCTACTAGAAAAATCTCTCAAACTTTTTACGATTACTATTAAAACATTTTTTCATCAAATCTTCCACATATGCATGTATCATTCATTACCCCTCTCTTCCTATTTTTTCATTACATTCAAATTTTACGGACGGAAGAAGATGATTGCCTAATGCATATCCCATATAGCGCTCGATCAAAAATTTTGAAACCAATTCTATTGATTTTCGGGTATCAGATGACGAGCACTTATATTCAAAACCTTCCGTTTCAACAGCCCAAATAAGATATTGCTTCTTCTAAAACATACCGAACGGCACAGCAATTTGTGAATCACAAATTGTGATGGGTTAGGAAGTAATAAAGGATTTTCAAGTAATTTATATACTATACTTTCCTTATGCGCATTGAATTCAATATACTTCTACACCGCATGATCATATAATCCTCATGTCCTTATTGCAGAGAGATCATCCGAAGAGCACGTATTATCCAATATATAACGATCTGTACCTGCCCCAGAAGCATTCACGTTGTTGTTGTTATGTTATGTTGTTATGTTACGCTGTTATGTTACGTGGAAGCAGTTTCATAGCTGGTTAGGATGTTGTCCATGTGTATTACAGGTGACGAAATGCGTGTGGTTATCCCCGAATAAAGCGTGAAGCAATGAAGTAGTATATGGAACAAACTTACAATCAGTTTACTTTTCTCCCTCAAGAATTTCCTTCGATTCTCCAAGCATCCCAAAATTCATTAGAAACTTGATAGATGCACTAAAGATGATAGCAATCAGCAAAGTCTGTTTGCAGATATGTGGTTGTCAACATTCAGCATCAGTGCAGTGAGGTTCACAGTACATATACCTATACAGTCAACACTCAACACAGCTACCTGCTGTTCATGTTGAAGATACTGTGCATGTAAAAGTTCTTTGCTTGTAGTATTTTCTACAACAGAGACTCCATATAAGAAGGCTAGTGTTAAAGATTTCTAGCCTATACACCGTTCGGACTCGCCAAGGTTTTTGATGATCCAGCGACTATAAAGACATTATTCAAGCAGTGAATTAACGTGATAAAACCACAAGGCAAATACATATGGAGCAAATACAGGCACAAATACATACTCAGAGTATCCTTGAGACGGAAAAATCACCTCCTATCACCCCAAAGTTCATGAGCTTTAAAATTCACTGCCAATGACTATCTATATATGCACTTCCTTACCACTAACTCTTTTACTTATCTCCTGTCCTCACAGTAAAGTTCAAGTATAGAACAAGCTGCACAAGACAAAAAACATGTGGTCATGGAAGCTATAAGGTGCATTTAAAATTTTGCATTTGAAAGTGCATTTTTGTAAAGAAAAGGAACAGTTTTCGATTTAAAATCCATGTTGAATCAATGTTTAAAATCATGTTTGCAGAGTCATTTGATTATGCTATTTTTTCAAAAATTGGAGCTTGTAGATATCAAATGCTTCTCTCGTCTCTCACGTGGATCTGGCGACATTTCTAAATATTTATTACTAGAACCCCGTGTTAGAAACGATGGTTTTCGACATGTGCCGGGTGCTCATTCAGTGGATTTGTTGGGGTCATGCTCTTAAGCCTGATGAATCGGCACTGATTAATCCTTCTGACCATTGATTTAACATGGCAGCACATGCGGTAGAATTAATAACTGTACATAGTTGATTCTGGAAGACCTATAATCTTAAATACATAGCATAAAACAGACTATCTTTAAACCGAGTGCATCAGAAAATAAAATTCATACTCCGTAATATAGGCAACAAGTTCTAATCATTTGATTTTATCGGGGCCATCCGGAATTACGCATGTACAACATTTAATCTGGTCTGCTGTTTGGTATAGTTGGACAAATATTTTATGTAAAATATTGGTTACCACGTGTTCACGTTTTGCCGCACACGATTTCCTACGAAAGTGCTCCTTAGATTCTTCATCCTGAAACTCGCTCTCAGCTTATGTATTATGTTAGCTGATTGAAATCAAGTTCCACCGTTTCCCAACTTTCCCACTCTGAATACAACCCACTCGTATATTTCAGGCTTTCGCATTTTGTGCACAATTTGACATTTTCATTTTTTTATAACAATTTAACATTTCTCGTATTTCCCCGAACTCTTCAATGCGTACAAATTTTTTTCTACGAAAAATGCGCTGATTTAGTTCACTTTCAACGATTCATCTATTTCCCTATTAGGGCTGCTTTGAAAAAATTGAAACTAAATGGAAACTTTAAGGGATAGTTGAATTCAAGTTATTGTAAGTTTGAGGAAGTTTTTTTCAGAAAAATAACACGATGTTTGTTGACTTAAAATTTACAAAATAATTATATACATACAAAAAATATAATCAAAACATTATTACTTACCATTATCAACATATATTATTTTACATTTATGTATTATTCATGTATCCTTTCACACTAACTTCAAAGTTGGAGCGAATGCATTAAATTATTAAACTGTTTTCATACCATTACATTTGAAAATATTGACATAAAAAATGAAATATAGCAAGTTATGTAAATCTGGCTGTTGTTTTCGACACACTCCAACCAACATCACAGCTATTTTAATACATTCCCCAATATGCTTGGTTGGCCAGGAACTCATGGCAACTTTAATTTTCACACGAAACTTTTGTGATGCTCTAAATGCTCGTAGTTCCGATTCAAAACATTGCCAGTGTATTGCCCAACATTATTGTAAGTTTCTGCATTATAAGAAGTCAATTATCACAATGCCCCAGTATAGGCACGGAGCCCCAGACTGGAACAACAGCGTCTTCCCATTTTTATTCCCTTTGAAAAGAACGCGTTGCGTGAAGTTGGCAAAAAAACATTACCTCCAGCATACTTTTTATTATTGCCTTTTGGCTTCCAGTTCCTGGTAAAGGCATAGGAATTTGTTTGAGAAGCAAAGTTCGGAGGAGGAAATCAGCTGTATTATTAGCGCATTTACATGATGAATGTAGTGCAAGCTTTGCATTATCCCATTTCGGCATGACTAATCTTAATATCAGTGTATCTTTTAATGGTAATATAAATATAATGTATTACTATACCGAATAACTGCCAGAGTAAAAAATAAATTTCCTGCAAGAGCAGGAGCTCAAACGCTTTAGTATAGTAGAAAGGTAAGAAAAATTAATTCCTGCTAAAAATACAGAGTTGACCTCTACAGCGCTTCCAATGGGAAGGATATGTCATCAGTGTTGAAATGGAGAAGCGCTGGAAAACTGCGTTGACACAGTGTTCAATAGAAGTACCTGAACGAGAAATACACTATAAAATTTCGATTTGTGGAGGAATCTATTCAGCAGCAGTTATCTCAAATAGGTTCATTCCTTCATTAATTCTTCAATAGTTCATGCCTGTGCACCATCCTCCATGAAGTATAGACTCTGGTGCATTGGAACCGAAAAGCGAACATCAGAGATGAGAGTTAAAGGGAGAGAGGATCCAACAGTATTTACCTTCAAATTAAGCTTATTCACTCGACCTCAAGGTTATCAGATAAATATTTTGAATTTGCAGCCTAAGACGAGCGCGACACTATCAGGAAACTTCTTATCATCATTATACACACAAGTATATGGTGCCAATATTTTCCGACGAATCTTTCCTCCTCTTCCTTGACCTACCTTCTGCCAGAATGTGTACCAGCTTGGTTGACAAAATGCCGCTATAGAACATCCCATGCACTGGGGAAACATAAGAAATTTAATACATTTGCATTCAATTCATTATGAGCCGTCGTCGTGGCGTATCATCACTTCAAATGACATTGTGCAGCTTGACAATCCCTCTGCTTTGAAGAGTCTTGTGTTGTGTGTAGGAGAATATGCCTAATATAAACGCCACACAATAAAGCAGTCTCAGCCTTCTTATGTGTTTTGTCTCAATCATTGAGACAGCCGACGGTTGACAAAATGACCCAAGTTGACAAATATCCTGACCGCCTCCTCCTGTATACAAATAGCCTTTATTTTACAGTCCAGTCGGTTAATAACGAATACGGATTTGTTTACAACCACTCTGGATTCATTTTACACTGAGTGAAATTGGAGGAGACGCCATACCCAAATACATATATGAGATAACTAATTGAAAATAAAGCGTTCTAAAACTTTGTAGAGAATGCTAATAAATAATAAATACCTATGGACGGACTTCATATTTATAAATATAACGGTTATAAACACAAGAATTTAGTATTCTGTCAATACAAAAAGCAGCTATACGGAGGAAGTATGTAAGTATAGTATAATTATATGTATCACCATCCATCCTTCATATAGAACTTACTAATATAATATATGAGTAAAATTATCTTCATTCCGTTTACACGTTGGGAAAATGAGCCATGATATGATGCGAGCCCAAAAGTCTCCATGGAAAACTAGTGCATTGGACCATTTTCCACAGTCGCACATGTAAAAAGTTTCGCAATAATAATTTACGTCCGGTGTGTGGGTTAGAATTTGAAGCGGAAGCTGAGCCTCGGAGGAACAGTCGTTTAGCACTAACAAATTACCTTGCACTGCATGTGCAAGTATTTATATAGTAGTGTAAAAGACTGTGCTATATGCCATGTAATAAATCTCCATACTATGTTATAGCATCATATGCAGGGCTTTGTTTCGCCATGTGAAGGCTTTTAGTAGGTGCTCCGAAAACTTTATTCTGTAGTTGTTCCAAAAGATTCAAAAACTAAATAGTTGAAGAACAAAATATTTGGTTCTTTGAGCTCAGGTCCCGTTGCTCGTAAAGTCCAATGTGACATTACTGCTTGGCCAGTCCCGTGGTTTCGATGACCCTCTCGAACTCTCGAAGCCAGAAGTGGCTGCCTGATGTGCAGTTGATATTGCAAGAGCAAGGAGCAGTCAAAGAAAGAGAAGAGAATGCATGCAAGTACCGTAACTGAATAAATACTTGAAGTTCCGTGTGGTGAAGATGATGTGCTGATGGGTCTTGGTTGTTTCTGGACCAATTAAAGGTACGCAGGTTTTTTGGAGCCATCAAAAATGATGAATATATAATGAGGAAGCAAATGCTATTTCATAACAGTGGAGACTGTGCAAACAATGTGCGTTATATTATAATGTCATTATTCTTTTCTTCCAGGGATCCTTACTGCACCCAGACACACGCACCATGGACTCCCAGGTATTATTATTACACAGGACTTTTGAGGAGAGGAAGAGATTGAGCAAACCAGCACGTGAGAATTTAGGCCATTCAATGTGTCTCCATAGCTCAAAGACTTATGTGTGTATTATAGGGTACGTTTGTTTCTCTGTCGTCGTCGTCTCCTCTATGCAAATGAGTATTAAATGACCCGGTATGATGCAAAGAAGGCTCAAATTTCAAGGGTACCCTTCTTCCTCACCTTTTGTTCTTAACCTCTTCAGTTCGTTGACCTTCGGCGATCATACATCTCAGAAGAACAGAAGGCTCACTCACCGACCCTTCAAGTAGTATGTACTCTCGTTTTTTACACGCGTCCTGCTTTTTTAAACTTACATACCTACATACAACTCTCGTTATTACCTCTACACACTTTGTAAAGCTCGAGCTACTCTTGTTTGCGTCGTTTGGATGTTTTGCATCTTTAGGTTTAGGATTCACTATGGTAATCCTATAAGAAGTATGGTTTGAGGAAGCTTTGAGGCTACTCTTTCATTTGAGGAGCTATGTAGGTATGTAGGTATGCATGTATGTGCTGATGTGAGTATGTGCATCCTGGGGAATGGGGATGATCCAGCTTTTCAAACCCCAAAACTAAAGTCAGAGTGAAGGATGCTTGCAAAAAACCAGAGCGCTACGCTTGTTACAATAACCATTATATGTGGGCAAGCAACTTGTTGCGTCGGGGATGTTTTTTCGTCTAAAGTCTAAAGGGTCCATGCTTATAATGGACCCGTGGACGTGACTGGCTCACTAATTCCACCCTGGTGGCTTCCTAAGTGATACGATTTATTCATGGGATTCTAATTAATTAACACAAGTTATTTCACTCAACTGTATCGAATAGCACGGTTGAGCTATGTATATTATAAGCTCCACTACACTACTATATGTTCCCTTTTTAAGGTTTCCTCTCCGACAGAAACAGGGACCTTTTAACTTTATTTGTCATTCCTAAACCCCTCTGAATACTTGAAATGCTTGGATGTAACTAATATGTTGAGTCCAGGGAATGTCATGATACAATTAAAGCAATTAACCCCATGGATAAAATCAGTTTTTAAGTGTTCCAGGCCCCTTGTTGGTGCATTGACTGGATTAAGCAATGTCTTGTTTTGTTTTCATTCTGCCACGATCCATGTGATGAATGAAATAATATACATATAATGTTCCTTTTTTGTACTCCAGCCATATCACGGTAAATAATCATTGCCAGAATGGTTTTGTAAATAGAGTCTATGATAGATAATGTGCTAATATAAATAATAAATTTTGACTTCATACTCCATCCATAAGGCATATGGCTTTACTATTATTATAGACGCAGACTGATAAGCTTATACTTACTATATATACATATGTATACTCGCGATTCCACCCACTTTACAAACTTTCGCAGGTCAAGTCCTGATAGCCTTTACACTTGGCACTCACTCAGCAGATCGAGCTCAATCAACATAATGTTTTTATCGAAAGTCAACGCGAACTTATTAATGGTATGGTCAGCTGAAGCACCAGCTTAGGAAGTTTACTAACTTTAATATTTTCTTTCTAAATATGCACACTCCGTGTGTCTTAATAAGTTCTAAGAGGTTTAGGATCTTAAATTACGTTGGTTGTACTTGCCCTTGACATGGCACGTGTGTAAGATAATTACGCTCTGCTATAAACTTCAAGACTGACTTCATTTTTGACCCATATGCACGGACAGTACATAGATACGAAATTTGACTTGCAAACGTGGTTGCCGTCCCTTATGATTTCAAAGGTTTTTTTAGCTATTCCTTATCATTCACTCACATAGTGCTCTGACCGTATATACATACATGCGTTGATGTGTAGCTTTAATTGTAAAGGTGTCTGAGTACACAACACACATCCTGTAGAACCCATCTGCTCTCGTCTCCTGTAAACAAAATACAGATCGATCTCTCACAACACACTTTATACGTTTCTATGGATGACGTGCAAACGAGCAAACAGAAACGAAGGCTATATACAGGGATAATATGGCAAACGTAATAGTTTATGTATTTCCTAAAGACTTAATATGTTTCGTGCCGTCCTAAGTGCCAGTTATTTTTTCCCGATTTCTAACTTGATAATACTTTTTTTGGATGTATTCGATGAGGGTACATGTGACTGTGTTATTTATTAGCCCTATATATCCGTATTACAATTAGCTGTCTACATATCAAGTATTACAATTAGTAGCTCTGTGTATATCAAGTATTCCAAGGTATCGTCTGGTCGGACATATATGTTTCGATTTTCACCTACGTGGCGTCGGGACATTTCGCTATCATACTTTTTGATCTTCAGTGCATATAGAACTAACTTGAATTTTATATTACTCTGGCTTTTATTTTTCAAGTCTAGCTTCGTCCTCCACAGCATTTGTTCTGCCTGGTCTGATTCGCATTTTCGAGTGTCAATTCCTCCACTCGGCTAATTAATGAAGAGTTATGGGTTTTATAAACCAACAACAAGTATACATCGCTATAGATGACTGGGAAAAGGAAAACTATATAGGAGCACAGTGCGACGCCAGGTGCGAGGCTTTGTATATTTTGTAAAAAAAATGTGCATTTTACCATATCTCCACTAGCCAAAGCCGTTGAGCAGCATTCAGCAATAATAAATGCATAGATTGTGAGGTGTGAACACATTTGCTAGTTATAGCAATACGATATGTGAGAATCGTAATTCATCATCTTTGTTGACATTCCATTATTTTTCAATGAAGAGGAGCTAAGTTACCGTTCTCAGTTCGCAGTGAGCGTCATGGACGTTCAAGTTCTATTTACTCTCTACTCCACAACGGGAACACGTGGGTGTGGAACGTCAGGAGTGAATGTCTACACACACTTATAAACACTAAGATCATGGGAGGTGTTCACAGTGCTAAACCTGAAAACTCTCGCATATTTTCCTTCTACAAATCTTGCAGCGCTCCAAAAGTATTGGAATTATTCTAGTTGGTTTACTTGGCAATTGTATAATATAATGTTGGCTTGCCTGCAAAAGTGCTACAATGTCAGAATTGTTCCGGGGTTTCATGTGAGTATGTATATGCGTGTGTCATGTAGACTGATGCACAATTATTATCGTCAGACATGATGATGATTAATGAAAACAGTTGATCACTGATAGGTGATAGACATTTGAACGAGTCATAACAATGACTTTGGACTCAAATGTACCTGCGTGGCCTTTGCTCTGGTTCAGCCTGATTTTATGAATTCCATTTTGTCAAGTAACTCTATACCTATGAATATGTATGTATATGCACGTATGCATATCAAGAACGTAGACCGTGTGGTATGTGTTAAATGCTGGATGGGAAACAGTGGGCCAAATTCTTTCTACGTGACAGCGCATTTTAGCAAAAACTAAATACTTGTTAATCCCATCTCCTAATCTCCTACCGTGTATTAAACCATATTATGTTTGAGTAGCCGGTGCATTTTCAGAGGCTTTAAAAAAACTTACAAGCTTCAACTTAGTTTTATAGATTTAAACTTAAGTTCAAGCTTCACTTAAGTTAAAGCTTCTATTCTCGTTGGCCTTGCATTACCCCTAAACGAACCTCCCAGAAGTTCAATTTTAATGATTTTTGTGCTTATACATATAAACTTGAAGTAATTAAATGAATCCCATCAATATCAGCAATCTGTCATCATAACAACTATATCTGGATTTTTTATTTAATTGACAGTCATATTCAATTGTAGCACTTGTAACTTTGTGGCTTTCTGTATGATTTTGTATGTATATTTTGTATACACGCACCTATTTAAGCTAACTGAACGGAGTGAGTTTTAATGGAGTTGCGCATATGCAGCAATAATAAAAAATTGAGTAAAATGTGATTTGGTATTACATTACTGTTATGCGTCCAGTTATGAATACTTAACTCACGCGTCTGTTCAAAGAGAAAAAAAGGACAAAAATGTAAATTGAATCAAAGGAGAGGTTAGGATTGGTGATTGGTATGAGGTTTGGTTCAGTAATTAAATCGAAATCAATAAAATCATAAATAATCAATGGAGAGTCGTCAGTGGAAATAGTTATCAGCCGTGACTATGACATTCACATAAGGTTACATTCACTGATCGGGAGTGTACAATGGGATGAGATTAAGTTATATATACTGTATGTATATAGGGTCAGACAAGACGGATCAGACTGTAATTTCAGTCACAAGTGATGTAGCATCTGCAATGGTCATTATAGTAAAAAGTGTTATGTAAATCCTTCCATAAATAATATGTTTATAAATACTTTGTCGCCTGGATTTTCAAATTAAAATCTGTATAGTAGCTGTATAAACCTAATAAATATTGTATTTATTTATATGTAATTATATTGCAAATTGCCAAGGTTCGCTTTATTTTATTTTATTCTGTATTTTATTTAGCCCCATAATTACATATTAACGCGGCTCTTTTAAAAATAACTGCTCTCTGAGGTGTCTGTTAGCTATAGCTATACTTATAGCGTTAGCATTTAAATATTTTGTCAGACAACAATTTTTGTACATTATAATGCCCATAATAATTGAGATTACATTTGGAGGATTGTTCGTCGTACCATACTCAAGTTACATATAATAATGCGGAAGCTTTCTGTCCCACTGTGTCTACACTGTGGTTTAGCCTTGCTGTCGTTGTGATTTGTGATAAAGCACTGTATAGTCAGAGTGTATAGTGTCTGGTTTAGATTGCCTTGTTTTGTTGATATTGAGTGTCGCAACGTAGTTTTGGGATTTACGCAAAATATGTTCTAACTTTTTATGATTCGATTCGACATTCACAAAAACTTGTCATTTGTCACCATTTGTTGTTAAATTTAAACATGAATAATTATTATTATTGACAGTAATAAATGATTGTGCGTACATGAAAATGCAAATAAGATCAGGCGATAACTTTTTTTAGATTCTTTATAACTTTATACAAAATGGTTCCATACTCTCCTCTGCTTTTATTCACCATTATTCAACTCTTATTCAAATTTATAATTATTCGCTACCAATTCAGAACTTTTGTACAATGAATTTATGAAGATTCTTTGTAAATGGAAGTTGATTTACTTCATCAAGCTCAAGCTCGACAAATTTTAAAACAAAGAGGTTTTGTCTAATACATATACAGATAATTTGAAGAAGACCTTGTGAAGACAAAAAGCAAATTTTAAAAATTCACATCTTAACAATGCTACCCGAAGGTAACTTTTCGAAGTATTTTCCTTCCAGTTCACACGTTAAAGTTATCCACGTAAAGTAAAGGATAATTGCGCAACCTATGAAGATCTCAAGACACAAAATAATAGCAATATTCATACACCATCTGCTTTCAGTTTTTCGATTCAATTTTTTACCCGTCAACAGTTTTTTCCTGCCCTAGTAACTATAAACTATATATGTGTGATGTATAAATGGCAATTCATCAGACAAATTGTTTCAGCTTCGAAATCCAACTTCGAACATGAATTCCGGAGACTATATTGGGAATGGCTATAAAGAAACAAATGACAAAACCAAGACTATAATCATGCAATCAAGGAAATCAGCAGAATAAATAAATTTTGCTATCATTGTTGTAAGTTACATAAATCCCATGTTATATAATTTTACATAAACTTATATCTGTCAAGATACGGATAACAGATTGTTTTAATTTGTATTACAGGCGGTGTAAATGCAGTTGTAACGTTAGCAAATCCAGTCAATCCAGTGATGATTTTCAAGGATTTCATGTGGAAGGTTCTAATTCTAAGAATAATCAGCCAGGAGACTCCTCCGTCACGTGACTGTAGAAATCTTCGAAGAATTTCAATAAATTTTTAAAAGTAACATCTTCGCAGGTTTGAATAATACTGAATTTAAGATTTTTCTAGACTGTAGACAAAAAGTTCATGTTTCATTCATATACATAAGATCTAAAGATTCGTAAAAAATTATATTTTTGTTCCAGAGCATTTTTGCACCTACGCAGATATTCTCAGATGGTTTTATTTTGATTGTGTGATGATGACACACATATTGACCTTACTAAAAGTAAATTCCGAATTCATTTATGATAACTTAAGCATCTGTTTTGACAATGCATTGTAATGACGCTAAAAGGTTTTGTTTTTCTATCCCACGCTCTACCATGTGAACATGCAATAGCAGCTCAAAGAGACATTCGTCCCACCAAGTCTTGACTCTACGGCAGCTCCCAACGTTGTGCTCCAAGTAAAAAGGTGCTTTTTGCTGGATATTTAATAAGAGGAAGTTCTTATATATATTATTATGTCCCATCAAGTATTATGATTTTAAAAAATACTAGAAGTTTGTACCAAGTCAAGGTTAATGGTTGGAGGCAATAGAGAATGAGACACAGGTTGTATTGACTGCTGCTGCTGCTGGAAAAAATTGAACTCTGACATTAAGTAAGGTCGAGATCAAGGAGGAATCCAGAGAACTATTGAACTATATACGTGTACTATCAGAGACTCATTAGCATTATAATATCAAAGCCAAGCAGAAAGTTTGACTTGACTAGCGACGGAACAAACTTGTTGCTATTAAATTCATTCAAACACATACATAAATGCTCCTGTGGCTATGGTTATTGTCACAGAGACACTTATTAATTATTCATGTTTCCAGATGTTATTACTTTAGAATTTTAAAAGTGTTCACATTACATGTAAGCACACGTTGATAAGATTATCAAACGCTGCAAATTTGAGAATGTGGTGAGCTTGCTGGTGATTTTGCTGATGTAAGCTTCAAACCATCTTTCAATTTTGCTTCAACCTCATTTCTAATTGGTTTCCCATCCCTCAAGCTACTTTATGTTATGACCGAGGATGATAAATTATTAACATCTTTACTTACTTAAGTATCAACCATCTTTACTTAATAATTTTTATTGTTTAGCAGTGGCTGTTACAATTAACTCTTGGACTTGGAGACTGCATGTTCACCATCCCAATACACAACGTATAGCCATAAGCGGAGATACTTCCTTATCTAATAATGAATTCACATGCGTGCCTGGAAACTTCCCTAACGTTTCTAGACATTTTTCTACTGAAGTGCTTCGTTAGCACGTGGTAATCAACTTGTTAATAAGCCAGCTATATAATGATTAAGTTTTTAAAGTGAGGCGTGCATTTTTAATTTTGAAATCTAGATCCTCATAGCTGTAAAATAAAGTGACAATTGCGGTGAGAAAAAATGAAGCACACAAGCAGAGTACAATCTCTAACCTGTTAAATAACTACAGATAGTATACGACTCGAGTCGAATATGTATGCAGTAAACATTGATCGTCTTTTTTATGTTTACACTTCAGCTTGTAATTACGCTAAAGCGTTAAAAGTGTCAATTCGGAAGTCTAGAGAGTTGTGTAGATATGTAACTTTAGTGTTTAGACATGTGTTAAGTTGGTTGAAGATGCACATTTCCCTCTTGAGTTGTCTCTACAATTTACCTTTATAATGTAATAATTGGGTCTGCATAAAGCGTATGTTGTTTTTTCTACTTTGTGAAAATATAAAAAACTACTTTGATGAATCTCGATAAAAATTTTAAAAATCTTTTTACCCTGCTTTAGTCAAATGGAAAAAGGTGAAATTCAGAATTGATGAAGAGACAGCTTCGTGTGTTATGCCTTCAAAAGTACAACGTTATTGAGGATGTTGAGGAATTTTAGTTAAAAAAGACTGAGTTGAAGTAATTTGTTATTCGAAGAAATAACACGCTTTGTTTAAAAAATGAAGGCGTCAGTATAGCAGGATAGATAGAATGGGGCTTTTAAAATAATAAACGTTCACTGTGTGCTTCTATCTCACAGGTTGACAACTGCTTGACAGTCCATGAAAATCTAGTTTATTAGTAGAAACTTTAAATTGGACATGTAAAAGTACTTAATGTGCAAATACCACATACCGTACCGCAAATCGATTTTATTTGCCCATCACGTTTACGCGCTTGTAAGCTTTTTTCTTTACTCCTCCCCAACAACATTCCCAAATGGTAACAATTTTATGGGTCTAGGACGATTTATCCAATGATTTTTTCAACCAGAAAATTTGGTTTAAAATTTTCAACCAACAAAATTTCAACCAAATGAAATTCGACCAAACGTTTTTTCAGACAGAAAATAATCCACCAAAATATTTTCAACCAGATAGTTTTGCACCCAAAAGATATTTCATCCAAGTTAATTTTATCCAAGAAATTTTTGCCCAAGCACAGTCCAATCCAGAAATTATTTGAAACACAATAATTTCTGTCAAAAAATTTCAACTAATGCATTTACTGAAGGCATACGAGTTTGTGAGCAAACGTGAATATATTTCCATTAGTTAAGTACGATTTTCATATTGCATATAATCTTAGTTGTGCAATCTGTCCAAGCATAAGCATGAATTACATAAGAATATTTGCAGGATTATTCAATGAATAAACTACTGCAAATACAGGAAAACTTTTAAATGAATGCATTCGTGTATTTATCACAGGCGTGCATTCAAGTCAGTTACATCTCAATATTTCCCAGGTTAGCCA